>JAULJZ010045286.1:0-36667 GCA_032270985.1 Heliamphora pulchella
TTTATTCTGATTTGATTTTATTCTATTGTATCTTCTTATTCGCCTATAAATAGGCCATATAGTGTACAGTTTCTATATACAGAGAATATACAGTCTTCTCAATTTCTTCAAAGTGGAAATCACAATTTATAACCTGTGTTCCAATCAATTTCCGTCAATATTAACAAATATTCAAATTAAAGTCTCAAACCAAATATATCTCCCCCCTTTTTGTGTATAGACTAAAAGTGTCGCTAAGAAAACATAACGAAAAATCTGAAGAAGCAATTCCATGACATTGTTTTCCCTAAAATAAGAATGTTTATAAACTCCTCCCCTTTTTTATTTTAACAATATTATAATAAAATAAATTCCTTTGACATTTAAACTAAAAATTTATAAATCATTCAATGATGACCAAATTTTTTATAAATTTTTAAAACAAAAACAAACCTCAGGTTAACATCCGGAGAAAATTAAAAAAACATAGACAAGAGTTCGTACTAGATTTTTCTTCAACTATCAGTTTCAATCCTTATGTGTGGTCGATATTTATGAAACATATTTGAGTATTTTTAAAAACATTTACACATTTAAAATCAAACTGGATAATTTCTCAATGTATATATATTGAAGAAAGACGGAAGCTACCCGTCAAAAAGAAGTTCTATTTTATTTATTTATTTTTTCAACATTTTTTTTTGGCCTTTTTTTCGCTTTTAATTGGCAATTTTCACACTAATATAAACTAAAAGGTAAGGTTCGCATAGGTAGCCATTTCCTTAAGCATGTCATTACAATAGAATATGTGGCGACTTTTCCATTAGAATGAACAAAAGTGCAAAGTTTGTATAGATCGCTATTTCCACAAGCATTATATAGCAATAGCATGTTTTTTCTTGAGAGAGGAGCAGTGGAAAGATAAATCAGATGGGTGTGGTTGTAAACATCAAAACCAACATAGGGATCCTACCACTATGGTCAATCAAAAAGTATTTATTTTTAAAAAAAATATTCAAGAAAGTTTCATAGAAAAATTTGAATACAAGTTCAGATATTCTTTATTTGAAAAATAATCAAGTAGACTCAAAACTATAAATATTTTAACTTCTTACCGACAAAATCAATAAGACAATTTTTCATTATGATTTATTTCAAAGAAAATGATCTACTTTGAATTAATCAAGTTTTTCAAAATTTGAAAGTCAAAAGAACTACAAAAAAATTACACACACACACACACACACACACACACACATATATATATATAACCTTTTTTTACATATATATAACATTTTTTCTCTTTTTTTTAGAGAAATAAACATTATTTCAAGACACATGTTTCAATCGGAGTGCTTCTAAAGGTTTTGTCAACAAGTCAATTTTTTGAGACACTTTGAGCTACATTCCTAATTAGGTCTGACTTTGTAATCCAAACAGCACGGGTTTTAGGGAAATATATCATGAGGGTGTTGGGTTTCTGGTTAAAATTTTTTTCTGCCAATTGACCGCTCGAGCGCCCAATGGAACTGCTCGAGCACTCGATTGCCAGTGAGCTATATTGTGCAGTTTTCTGATTTGGTCATGCAATTTTTCAAATTTTCTTTTATATTGATATGAAAATAGTGATTTTTAATCTTCCACAATGAGGTATAATATATTCCACAAAACCACAATAGTGACAACAGGCACAAAGTTTTTAAAACTGTTTGATTTTGGCAAAGATTTTTCAAAAACAAATCCCAAGTTTTGAGACTTTAATTGATCAAAATTTTTCAAAGAATTTTGGCCAGAACTTTTTGGAATATTGTTGCACCCTAAAACCAAGGGTCCTTCTCCATATAAACATACATTCCATACATGCATAATATATCGCCACAAAGCTTACAAAACGTTCTTCCAAGAACTGGTAATACATGTAATAGTATATGATTCCATAACAAAAGAAAACTATTAAAAAAAAATTTCTGCCTCCTCAACTTCTCAAGATCATCTCTCATGATCATAGTCACCTGAAAAAGGTTTTCAAAATCCCACAATGTGAGCCGAAATCCAATAGAAACAGACTATAATGAAATAAAGTAGGATATGCAATTACATCGTATAGAATCGACTCGACTACACGAGCCTCAACGCGATTTTCCATCCTTAAAATCACATATTTTAAACAATGCAAATAACGTCCAATAGTTAAAGAAAAACAGTAACAAAACATTATTTTTCACACGGTTCACACAACCGACAATGATCCCTATGTATCGACTCTGTCACACCCAGAACAAATGTAACAACTATATACTTTTGCCCAATACCCTAGACCCAAGCCATACAAAGACCCGCTAGGCAATGACAAGTTTTATACGGAGTCACGACAACACACGCCTCCCACTGGGGCTGTCACCCCCTAACTTCGGGTCACGTGAAACACCCATCAACAACCTTATAAAACACCTAACCCGATGTTTACTCTCAAATAAAAACAATCATACATTAAATATAACTGTCAAAAGGCTTATAATACATAGTTCCAACACCGATAAAACATGTAAACATACATGGTCCAAAAAGAACAAAAGGAAGACTACAGATCTTTCGCTTCTCTAGAAACCCCGAATCGACCTGCACGATCGGTACTTGAAAAATATTTCAAATCCCACACTATGAGCCAAAGCTCAGCAAAAACAAGACAAGTATGAAATATAAGCTAAACATGCTAGGAAAACGATGTGCGATTTTTGACTCACACAAGCCATAGGAAAACTCATACGAGTCTCAGAGGAAAAATATTTCAAAAACGATTTTATATAAGGACTCAGTAGAGCCTCAAGGAAAATAGTTTTGAAAACGGTTTTGAATCATGACTTATAAGAGCCTAGAAAATAAGTTGATATGTATATATACTACAATGCTTTACCAGTAAAGATAGACTCCTACGAGCTAAAACTCCCACGAGCCCCACATGCAACATAGATACATATAAACTGACTTTTACAAGTCTCAACAACAGTTCTATCACATAGATGAATATCCATACTCAAGCATACATCCTCACGGGATAAAATCGTATACCACGGGATAAAATCGTATACCACAGAATAAAACCGTATCAACAGATGCCTATATAAAACCAAAGCTTTAAATGCACCAAGTCTCCATAAGATCACGTATCCATCCTAATACCTGCATGAATAAACCTGAGTTTATAAGCACAAAAGCACGTATAACCACCACGTTCCACATAACAACGCCACACAATCCATCATGACTCCACAAGCCACACACCCGACACAAACAACAAACTTACAGAACACGACCTAACCAAAGGTCAACACAAAATCTCCCACAAAATGGTTCTCACCAATGTTCTCACAAAACCCCATCTTTTTCCCAAAACCCCCTTTTTAGGAAAAGAACCATGGGCCCAAACACGCCCGGCACCCAACTATGCACAAACATCACGATTAACCAACCTACGTCACCCCCAAGGACGACCACAAAGAAACAAACCACCATGGCTCCACCACAACCAACCACAATAAGAAATGACCCACACCTCTCTTCATGAATCCAGTCGACAAAATCCCGTAATTCAATAGATCGAAAAGCCACTAGAGGAAAGCTAGTCGATTGAACTCCATAATTCAATCGACTGGAAGGCCCCAACACGACCGAAAGAACCCCTAAGGCCCCAACACGACCAAAAGAAACCCCTAGGGCCCCAACACAACAAAAGAAAAGGGGTCAATACAAACAACAAAAGTGTCGACACAAACAGAAAAAATATCGACACAAAACAACAGCAGAGAATCAACACAAGCAGAGAAAAAAAAGGGTTGATACCAACAGAAGAAGTGTTGACACACAAAAAAGTGTCGACACAAAACAACAATAGCATAGACAACACAAACAAAAAGAAAAAGTGTCGACACCAACAGCAGAAGTGTCGAAACAAAGAGAAAAAGTATCGACACAAAAGCAACAGATTCACATTTTCAAACCAAACGGCTGAACGACGACAGAAAGCAAACCCTAGCGATGAAAAAAGTTTCTCAATCCCAAATTAAACCAGCTAAACACCCCTTCTACAACCCACGAACATACACAAGCCCAAAACTACCACAAAACCTAGAGAGAAACACTTAAAACCCGATTCCATCCAACCGAAATCAACCAAAAAATAGTTTTATACAAAAACCTGATTTATCGAAACATAAATCGATTTTCATGCAATTTGAAACGGTAAAAATACATACGATTACACGTAGCACCTATATAAGGCATGAGAGTCAAGATCCTATCTCGTTGAACCAAAAACTCGACGCCTCGATCCACGTGCAAAATCGAACTTCACCAAAAAAAATTCCATCTGGATGGATGCGTAACCCACCAGGAGGATACTAAAGATCTACTGTTGGATCGTCGAAAATCAAGCCTGGGCCCCCCGAGAAGTTTGAGAGAAGACAGAGAGAAAAAAAGAAAACTTAGCTTCCAAGTTTTGAAAATATCTCCAACAAAATATCTAAGGTTAGATATTTATAGACCACGAAAATATCTTTTTTTTTAAAATTCGCATCACAACGCCCAATGGCCCCTTGAACCAACCCCACATGCATAGCTAAACCCGAACATGCATAAAAACACATATGAACATGCTGTAACGAAAACAATAAGCACGTGTCGAAAAATGCTGAAAAAGAAAATGGGTCAGGTCTCATAGGGACAACCACTTCATTTATGGGGATTAACCCGAAGAAGTGAAGCACCTACTTGCGAAAAATTCTTAAACTTTCACCGAGGAGCAATGGTGGCCCAAATACACACGCACTGTCACAGTACATCTATCGTATTATTAAAAATCAACACGTAACTCGACTACGGAAACATCTAAAAATATACATTAATCATGTACAAAACATCCAACGGCCATCCACCACGTCATCCATTAACCATGGAAACCAAACAACGTTTTAAGAATGTTTCCACCGTTTCTATCAAAACGTTTAAAAAATAGAGACTCAACCCCAATGGTTAGCTTCAAACCTTCAAAAGTTAGGTTTTCATAACTTTACATAAATCCTTTTATTTTCAAACCACCCTTTTGAAAACCACGGACATCCACATGTCCACCAACATGTTATAAACCAAAAGATATGCAAAACATGCTTTTTATCTGAATAAACATGATTTAAATACAAAATTCAACATTTATAGCATATTTAAACGGTAGAAAAACATACAATAGTACGTAGCACCCTTTAAAGACAAGATAGTATAGGCTTTTAGCTCTTTGAGTCAAAAACTTGACACCTTGAACTCTGTGAAAACAAACTTCGTCGAAAATGTAATTTTGTTCGGTTGAACGCGAAGCCCCTGGGACGGTTACTAAGGATCCGCTATTCGATTGTCAAAAATCAAGCCCCGATCCCACCAAAAACTAAAGAGAAGGTGGATGTTTTGTGTAAAAAAAAAGAAACTTGTTCAAGAAACTATATGGTTTTAAAAATATCTAACATAAGGTTGATATTTATAGGTCCTGCCCAACACAAAAATTCGGTCGACTGAACCACCCTCTTCAGTCGACTGAAAAAGGTTACTGGAATTCAAAAATTCCCCACCAACATAGTTCAGTCGACTGAGTTACCCACTTCAGTCGACTGAACCACCACACTGTCCATTCAGTCGACTGAACTACCCACTTCAGTTGACTAAACGACAGAGAAAAACAACCCCAACAAAACCAGCCACAATAGAACTCGAACAAGCGTAAAATAGATATAACATATTGTTTTAAAACGATAAGGCATTAACCAACACATCGAAATATCTAAAAAAATTATGAAAATAAAACAGAACCAGGCCTTACAATTCTCCTCCCCTTAAAGAAATTTTGTTCCCGAAATTCGACATAGGGTCATTAAGTAAACAACCCCGAATATCTAGCACGAACATCGGCTTTAAGCTCCCACGTTGCTTCAACTCCGTGATAAAGCCACTGAACCTTGACATGAGCAATGGTCCTCCATCTCAATGCTCACTCCTTCGTATCCACGATCTTTACAGGCCATTCCTCAAAAGAAATATCCTCGTCTACCCGTAACTCAGCCCAATCCAACACATGTGACGGGTCAAGCTCGTACTTCCGAAGCATGAAAACATGAAATACGTTATGCACAGATGCCAACTGAGGTGGTAAAGCCAGACAATATGCCACCACTCCAATCCTTTCAAGGATCTCAAACGGCCCAATAAAACGTGGTGATAGCTTCTTGCTACGGCCAAATCTCATCAACACTCGGTGTGGTGAGACTTTCAGAAACACGTGATTTCCCACCTCAAACTCGAATGGCCTTTTTCTCTGATCAGCATAACTCTTTTGATGACTCTGAGCCGTCACTAAACGTTAGCGAATCACAGCGATCTTTTCTGTCATCTTTCGCACCAAGTCGGGTCCCAAAGTTGCTGTCTCTCCTGCATCTGTCCAACATACCAGTGACTTACATGGCCTACCATACAAAGCCTCATAAGGTGTCATCCCAATGCTAGATTGATAACTGTTGTTATACACAAACTCTGCCAATGGTAGGTGATCTTCCCAAGAACCCAAAAAATCAAACACACAATCTCTCAACATATCTTCCAAGATCTGTATGGTTCGCTCGGATTGGCCGTCTGTCGATGAATGAAAAGCAGTGCTGAACGTCAAGCGTGTCCCCAAAGCCACCTGAAGACTTTACCAAAAGCGTGATGTAAAGTGCAGGTTTCGATAAAAAACAATAGATACAGGTATTCCGTACAACCGAATAATCTCATTGATGTGCAATCTACTCAGTTTGTTCATAGAATCTTTCACGCAGATAGGAAGAAAGTGTGTAGACTTCGTCAAACTATCAACCACAACCCAAATAGTGTCGTGTCCCTTAGGTGATCTAGGAAGTCCCGATACGAAGTCCATCATGATGTTTTTTCACTTTCATTTTGATACAGACAACGGCTGTAGCAACTCTGTTAGTCTCTGATGCTCCGCCTTTATCTACTAGCAAGTAAGGCACCGAGAAAAAAACTGATCCACATCTCTCTTCATCCCCTTCCACCAGAACTGACGGCGCAGGTCACGGTACATCTTGGGGCCTCCTAGGTACACTACAAGATGAGAATGATGAAACTCACATAGTACATCGGCACGGCACGACTCTGGTACAAAAACTCTCCCTGCCAATCTCAAACTCTGATTCGTACGCACAACCCATCCCGTGGTATCCTTTCCACTAGCAATACGATCTCGTAACATCTGAACCTCTTGATCTGTCTGTTGAGTCTCCAGCACACAAGCAACCAACATAGGTCGCGAAACCACTGAAAATAATGTCGCACCCTTCCCCGTCTCTCCAAAACATAGATCAAAGTCACCAACTTCCCCAAGCATGTCCCACTCTCGTATGGCAATAGAAACTAACGAACCATGAGATCTCTTGCTAAGAGCATTGGCTACAACATTGGCCTTCCCCGGATGGTACTGTAGTTCAAAGTCATAATCTTCCATAAACTGCATCCATAGTCGTTGGCGTAGATTCAGGTCTTTCTGTGAAAACAAGTGTTTCAAACTCTTGTGATCAGAGAAAACCTCAAAATACTCACCATAAAGATAGTACCGACATGCCTTCAAGGCAAAGACCACGATTGCCAACTCCAAATCATGTGTCGGATAATTCTTCTCATGAGTCTTCAACTGTCGAGATCTGTAAGCCACAACCTGACCTTCGTGCATTAGAACACAACTCAAACCATCATGTGGCGCATCATAATACACTGTGTAACCCAAACCTCGTTATAAAATGACTAACACTAGAGCACTGGTTAACCTCTTCTTCAACTCTTAGAATACCAACTCATAGGGCTCGCTCCAAACGAACTCGATTCCCTTTCGCGTTAGACGTGTCATCGACGCGGCTAGTCTAGAAAAATCTTTCATGAATCGCCGATAGCAGCCTACCAAGCTTAGAAAGCTGTGGATCTTAAATACATTTTTTGGTCATCTCTAATCCATCACTGCGTTAGTCTTTGAAGAATCCACCGATACTCCATCCATCGATACCACATGTCTAAGAAATCTTACCTTGGGCATCCAAAACTCACAATTCTCAAACTTCACATATAGACGATGCTCCCTCAAAAGCTGTAGAATAATACGTAGATGTTCTTCTTGCATCTCCCTCGTGGGTGAATAAATAAGAATGCCATCCACAAACACAATCACAAAACTGTCTAAATACGGCTGAAAGATACGATTCATCAAATGCATGAATGTCTCAAGAGCGTTCGTCAAACCGAACGGCATAACTAAAAACTCATAGTGACCATAACGAATCTAAAAGGTAGTCTTCGCTATGTACTCGTCTCTAATCCTCAACTGATGGTACCCTGATCTCAAATCAATCTTCGAAAAGCAACTCGGACCCTTCAGTTGATCAAACAAGTCATCAATCCTCGGCGTAGGATACTTGTTTTTCATCGTTACTTGGTTTAACTTCCAGTAGTCAATACACAACCTTAAGAACCCATCTTTTTTTTGCAAAAAGAACTTGAGCTCCCCACAGCGACATACTCAAACGTATAAACCCCTTATCAAGCAACTCCTGAAATTGTACCTTGAGTTCTCGCAACTCAGCTGGTGTAAAACGGTAAGATGGCATCAAAATAGGAGCAGCTCACGAAACAAGATCAATAAAAAACTCTACCTCACAACTCGGTGGTAGCTCAAACAGATCGTCAAGAAAGACATTTGGATATTCACAAACAACATGGGAGAACTCCCCTCGAACCCCAACTGCCTCATCCAACATGAGAGCAGAAAAGAGGAAACTCAAGTTTTCTCGGTTCTGAACAACACCAGGCATGGACACCAAATTCTCGTCCTGATCGCCCACGAAACAAAAACAATCACCCTCGGGCGTACAAATCGATACCCTCCGTTGATCGCAATCGATAAAGGCACGATAGGTGGTCAGCCAGTCCATTCCTAGGATGATATCAAGCGTAGCCAGGTTTAGAGTAATGAAATCAAACTTTAAACAGCGACTGGTGACCTCCAACTCATAAGATCCACAAACTCAACCTAACACTACATTCCCACCGACCGGGGTCTCTACACACAATGTACTACCCAACGAGTCTATTTTTAACCCTAAAGCAGATGTAAAAGCAGATGAAACAAAGGAATGCGATGCTCCCATGTCGATAAGAACACTGGCCCATGATCTATACACTAAGAGAGTACCTTTGATCACTGATGTAGTAATTGCAGCATCTTGCACGATCGGCGCCTTAGAAGAACTGAGATCAGTAAGGGCATATACTCTGCCCTATGGTGCTCTAGTTTGTCCATCATAGCCCTGGACTGTCGACTACCGCACTGATTGTATAGAGGCACCCCCGTCCACAACCCTAGACGTTTGAGCCACAGGCTGCAAATAAATCTATCGTCCCTGTGTAGCAAGAACAACTGGTGCACTTGCCGTGTTTCGTACACTCCATCCTCAAGGACAGTTTCTACAAATGTGCCATGACTGGCCACATCCATAACAAACCAGTGGCTCTCTCCCCTGTGACTGAACGGGCCTTGAACTCTGAAACTACTTGTTTTGCGGGCACTCCGACACACGATGCCTTGGCTATTTGCATCGATAACAAATGAGCTCTCTCTGCTCCGGCCTTTCCGTTGAAGCCACTGAGGGTGTTGGTGCAGAAAACTGCTGCTATACTATCCCCCAGAGTGAGAACTAGGGTCAGACGACCTCTGGCATTTATTCCTGCGCCCCTAAAATTGTGTACGTCCTCCGTCCTACTAGTTTCTACTCTCCCTTGCCTTGCATGTCTCATTCAAGGTAATTTCCACAGTAATGGTCGTGTCCACCAAGTCTGTAAAGACGCGCATCCTAAATGCCGCCAGTCGATCTCGGATCGCGGGCATCAAACCCCTTTCAATCCTCTTTGTTCGTAACTCATATATAGCTAAAATTTCGTGTGCAAGCCGGGATAAGCTAGTAAATTCTGCCTTGTACTGAACCATGGTTGTCACCCCCTGGGTGAGAAAAAAGAACTCCTCACGATAAAGATCTCTCGAGGACTCAATAAAGTACTTCTCCAGAAATACCTTTGTAAACGCATCCCAGGTGCCTCCCACTGTAGTTCTGGCAAACTTCCACCACTCGTGGGCGTCTCCTCTCAGCTAGAATGCAGCGAATGTAACTCTCAGATCATCCTCAATTATCTGAAGTGTATCTAAAATCCTGGTCACAAGCTCCATTCATTCTGTATCCACCTTGGGATTGGGATCCCCAACAAAGGTAGGAGAGTCAAGACGTCGAAACTCATGCATTGTGATAGTCGCCCTCGGCTCGGGTACTCTCTCCCTTCCCCTAGCAGCCTCGGCTAGCTGACGGATGGAGGCTACCATTTCACGCAGCAAGTCTGCCTCATCACAGGTTCTTAGGGAGCATTAGCATCCCCAACATTAGGGGCTGGCACATTCCCTCGGCCTAAACCACGGTCACGGCCTCGTTCTCCCCACGCAGACATAACGTCTATACGAAAGCAACACAACAACATAACCTTTCATATATCATGTTATTACTAACATAAAACACATAATCATGCTAACACATAGCCATTCAATATCATGTAAACATATCTCACGTAACAAGGAGAACCGACATGAGTGACGTGTTAATTTAGATAATCTACTTAGATTCCTTGCCAGAAAATATGTCGGCCAAACGCATTTCTAACTAGGCTTCCAAGTTTGTCAATCCAAACGCCCGAAGACAAGACTAATCAGTCCTAAGGTCCAACCCCCATGCTCACATATACACACAATTCTCATGCTCAACAAGCTATTGTATTTATATTATCAAAACATCTAAGCACATGCAATCAACCTCACAAGGTGATGCACCTTCTTTCCCACGGCTCTTAGGTATTCGAACCCAAAGCACTGATACCAAGTTGTTACACCCTAAAATCCATGGTCCTTTTCCATATAAATATACATTCCTTACATGCATAACATATTGTCACAAGGCTTACAACACGTTCTTCCAAGAACAGGTAATACATGTAACAGTACATGATTCTATAACAAAAGAAAATTATAAAAAAAAAATCTTTCGCCTCTTCGGCTCCTCAAATCCATCTCTCATGATCACAGTCACCTGAAAAAAGATTTTTAAAATCTCACAACGTAAGCCAAAATCCAATAGAAATAGACTATAATGAAATAGAGTAGGATATGCAATCACATAGCATAGAATCGACTCGGCTACACCAGCCTCAAAACGGTTTTCCATAATTAAAACCACGCATTTCAAACAATGCAAATAACGTCCAACAGTTAAAGAAAAATAGTAACAAAATGTTATTTTTCACACGGTTCACACAACCGGCAATGATCCCTATGTACCGACTCTGTCACACCTGGGATAAAGGTAACAATTATAGTCTCTTGCCCATTATCCTAGACTTAAGCCATACAAAGATCTGCAAGATAATGACAAGTTCTATGCACGCCTCCCACAGGGGCAACCACTTTATTTATGGGGATTAACCCGAAGGAGTGAAGCACCTACTTGCGCAAAAATTTCGAACATTCAACGAGGAGTAATGGCAGCCCAAATACACACGCACTGTTACGGCACATCTATCGAATCATTAAAAATCAACACGTAGCTCGACTACGAAAACATCTAAAAATGTACATTAATCATGTACAAAACATCTAACGGCCATCCGCCACATCATTTATTAACCATGGAGACGAAACGACGTTTTAAGAATGTTTCCACCGTTTCTACCAAAATGTTTAAAAAATCGAGACTCAACCCCAAGAGTTAGCTCCAAACCTTCAAAAGTTATGTTTTCATAACTTTACATAAATCCTTTCATTTTCAAATCACCCTTTTGAAAACCACAAACATCTACACGTCCACCAACATGTAATAAACCAAAAGATATGCAAAACATGCTTTTTATCCGAACAAGCATGATTTAAACACAAAATCCGACATTTATAATATTTTCAAATGGTAGAAAAGCATATAATCGCACGTAACACCTTTTAAAGACAAGATAGTCTAGGATCTTACCTCGTTGAGTTAAAAACTCGACACCTCGAACTTTGTGAAAAACAAACTTCGTCGAAACGAGATTTCGTCCGGATGAATGCAAAACCCCAAGCACGAATACTAAGGATCCATTATCCGATCGTCAAAAATCAAGTCCCGGGCCCACCAAAAACTAGGGAGAAGGTGGAAGTTTTATGTGTAAAGAAAGAAAATTGTTCAAGAAGCTATATGGTTTTAAAAATATCACCATAAGGTTGATATTTATAAGCTCCACCCAACACAGGAGTTCAATCAACTGAACCACCCACTTCAGTCGACTGAAAAAGGCTACTGGAATTTAAAAATTCTCCACCGACATAGTTCAGTCGACTGAGTTGCCCATTTCAGTCGATTGAACCACCACACTATCCATTCAATCGATTGAACTACCTACTTTAGTCGACTGAACGACGGAGAAAAACTACCTCAACGAAACCAATCACAACAGAACTCGAACAAGCGTAAAACACATATAACATGCTATTTTGAAACGATGAGGCAATAACTAACACATCGAAACATCTAAAAATATTATGAAAATAAAACAGAACCGGATCTCACAAATATTAATAGGTTTTACAAAATTGATTTTATCTGTTTCTTTTGAAGAAAAAGTTCACCCTCATATCCAAGTCCAGTTCGATCAGAAGCCACCTTTTGAACATTCAAAATATTTTTCAATACTTTTGAGCCTGCATTAAACTTCTTAAGTATAGCATTAGAAGTATTGAGATCTTTTTGCAATTTTTCAACTCTAGACTCAAGTGATTTCTTTGACTTAATATTTTCATACAAATCTTTTTCAAAATAAATAAATGTCTTTATAAATTTTGCATGATTCGATTAAGTCGTCTCTTTCTTTTTTAGTAGCAGTCAATTTTTTTGTTAAAATGACTTTTTGAGTTTTTAATTGACTAACTTCAGATAAATTTTTAAACAATTCTTGTTTCAAATTTTCTCTTTCTTTTTCAACCAATTTTATTTTTGTAATCAATTTTAAATTCATTTTAGTTAATTTAAAACTTTCTTCGTTTAATTTTTCATATGCATGCTGCAAAGACTCATAATCTTTTGGTTTACAATCATATCATCTTTTTGATTACTTGACTGACTTTGTGAACACACAGATAAAGGACTAAAACACATGGATAATTTAATAATCATGTTTTCATCCTCAAACAAATCCACGGAATAGATTGATTAAGACAGTTTGATTTTCAAAAAATATTTTTAGTTATAAAAAATGTTATAACCCTTTTTACTCAAATAAAAAGAATATTATAATTTATTTTTTTTATATCCAAGAATTTTATTGTTATTTTTGAAAAAATATAAACCTGCTTTGATACCAATTGAAAAAAATAATATATTTTCTTTTTGATTAAACCAATTGAAAAATATTATTTTTACGCTTTTTAATCAATCTTTGTCGTAATGTGAGAAATAAAGAATCAAACATGCAACTCAACACACGAGATTTTTTATGTGAAAAACCCAATTTGGATAAAAACTCACGGGACTAATCCAAGTCCAAGTAATCCAGAATTATCAATGAACAATTACAAGACACAACTTATAGACTTTGACCAAATTCTCAATCCAAATATCTTAAGTTTTCTTGCTGAAACCATGTACATCGTTCTCCGCTTGATCACCGCAGCAACGAATTCTTAAAATTTCACAAGTATTGAATTCTCAATACTTTCACACTGGCATAATCCACCGTCGGTAAACTTAGAACGCCTTATAAGTTGAATAGGAACAATCTCGAAATTTCTGGAACTTGAAAGGGACTTAGATCTGCTTTAAAATTTCTGATACTTGAAGTGCAGAAGTTAATTTTCGTGGCTGGCCTATAGTCTTATTTATAGGTTTAAAAATTAGGCAATTAGAGTTTCAATCCAATTAAAACTGCATAGGGTCCGCTCGAGCGCACTTGAGACCGCTCAAGTGGTCATGTGCCAGATTGCATTTTGCTTGTACGATCCTGCTTTATTAGCTTGTACCTTCAGCTTTATCACTTGTACTTTAGTCTTTTATCTTTAATAAAATTATGATAAAGGGCTTTTAATCCAAATAAGACTTACAACTCAATTAAAAGACTGAATCAAATTAATTTGAAAACTCTAAGAAACCCAAATTAATTAGGAATTCAAAGATTATCCAACTACTACAATTCTAATCGACTTAAAATTTTTTACAATTATTCAAATACTTGAATTTCCATACAAATAAAATACTTTAATTTGAGAATTACAAATTAAATTATTAACATGGATAATTTTTGAAATCTTTTCAACACGGCGGCATCTTTTCAATCATTATAGCTACTTAGAATGATTCACTTATCGCCATGTCTTCTGCATGAATTTTTGAAATTAATCACTAAAACTAAGAAACTTCTCAAGTTTTTCATAACTAAGAAATTCTAGATCTGAACAATTTGTCATAGAGATTGAAAGAAAAATAATTTGAGAAAAACAAGAGTACACAAATAATACTAGAAATATTTTATTGTCATATCCTGTCTTCTTCTAATAAACACTACAACTATATTGTAGCAACTATAATACAACAATATCACCTCTAATTTATGGCAAATAACATATCAGTTAATTTCAATATTAACTTAAAAAATCTTATATATATGTACATTTACATCTACATATTTATAATTAGAAATTTAATAGATAGGTTGTAATTGGTTACATTGTTTGTTTGACGCAGACAAAGAAAAAGAGAAGAAAATAGAATACAGAGTTGATATTTTTTCTAATTTGGTTGCCAAATTTCAGAGACACGTAAGCGCCATTTATAGGATGCTATAGTGTAGTTATGGAATGCATAGCTTAGTGCGTTTTTAATGTTATCATATGATTTGAGGTATATTAAGTAGAAAAATATAACAGGACTAGAATTTGAAAAAAAAATCTAATTATGGGACTGATTCTTAAAAGACTCCTGTATATGGGATTCTCACCAAAAAAAAAAAAAAAACTTCTAAATTTAAGTGAGGGATCAATTTTTTTATTAAAATAATTATTTTTAAAACAATAATTTTACATATTGACTTTAACTAAACTACACTACTTTTTAAAAATAATTCTGAACTTGTTTAGGTATCATAAAATATAAAAATAATATATTTAATATTTATTAATTTAAGCCCATCTATAACCCGGGATACTTGCTAGTGCTAAAGTATAGAGTAGTCAGTATACCTTTTGTAGTAGGAGTAATTATTTGCTGCTTTCAGAGTTTTATGTGATAAGTTATCATGGTGTTCTCATTTAATATGATAACGATAAATTTTGTGATAAGAACATGATGATTCACTTTCATTGGGTGATTAGGAAACAAATGGTGGCTTACATTGTGTAAGTTGTAATTATTTATTTATTAAAAATACCACGTAATATTACTTACATGATACTCCCAAAGTATCTACTAATTTTTCTTATAGTAGGCTTATGCCTTATTTATAGGAAAAGACAGGAGGTTGGATGGCCTTCCCTAATAAGAATTATTGCCAGATGGGAATTTAATTATGCCTTATTTGTCAATTGGTTTTATGCTGAATTCAAAGTCTTTTCAAAAATATAAAATTATTACAATAAATTTTTTTAACTTAACATGTTTTACTTTTTTTTAATCTTTCGATTTAAAGTAATTTTAAGTCAATTTTTTTTAATTTATTGCATTTTAGCTCCAAGTCACCCCACTACGATTCACCAAACAAATTTTTTACTTATTTAATTTCAAGAGATTTTAAACAAAAATCTAGCTTAAGGCAAATCCCTATCTACCTTTCCAAACAAATTTGAAGATCTCTCAAAATTATAGGACGAATTAGTGCCCTATGGCCCTTGAGAGCTATACAATCATATAAGACTTTAATAATAAATTGTACGTGATCATGTAATTGCCAAGTAGGGATTAGCATGGGTTGATTTGGACCGAGTTAAAATTTAACTCAAAATCGATCTGATCAAGGTTGGTTCTAAAATATTGATTCTAAAATCAAACTATCCATACTTTAGAACTAATCAAATCCAATCCGTACAAACTCGGGTTAGTTCGGGTTGGAATCAAACATTTTTCTTAATAAAATATTCTAAAATAATAATATATACTTTATTCTATTAGTGGCTTAATTTTTTTGTATAAGATGTCAAGTTAAGCAGCTTAAATTTTACTCCCTTTAGTTTTAATTTACATATTTTTTACTATAACTAAGGACAAAAATAATATAAATAATAATTTTATGGGATTTATATATTTATATTCGGGTCTTAGGTTGGGTCGTTTTTAAAAACTCTTGACCTAAAAATTGTACCGTTTACATTGATTTAATATTTTTAAGACCCATAATCAATCCATTACTTTATAGAACCGAATTAACTCAACTCATAGAGATCGAGTTGAGTTAGTAATTTTTTTAGTTCTTCACAACGATTCTTTTGTAGGGGTGTTCACGGTTCGGTTTAATTTAATTTTGAGCTAAACCAAGAATCAAATTGTTTTGAACGGTTCCAAGAGTTTAAGAACCGAAATCGAACTGTATGTAATAAAGAATCAAACCGAACCAAACCGATAAATAACAGTTCGGTTCGATTCTGGTTTGAACCTGCGATTCTAATGGTAAGTATTTCTTACTTATTTTATATTAAAAAAAATTATACATTTATTTTTTTTATTGTTTCTATTAAATATTTATTTTATTTATTTATATTATTTTATTTTATCGCTTGTTTCGTATTCTTGCAAAGAGAGATTATGTTTTTATAAATTATGAATTATATTTTTTTGTCTATCACAACAAGTTTATGAATTATATAATATTACGATGTTACGAGAAAAAAACAAAAATAAAAAAAGAAGATGTAAAATAAAATATATAGTATTTTTAAATTATATATATAACTGATGGATCGGTTTAGTTTCATACGCTTTTTTGAAACTTAATCTGATAACCGAATCATAGGGAACAGTTTTTAATTATTTTGAACTAAAACCAAATTGCTCACCAAAAAAAATCTAACCAAATCATACGATTTAGATCGATTTGGACCAGTTTAACGATTTTTTGAACACCTCTAATCTTTTGAGATTCGCTGATGTGAAAATCTGCCCCATCCCCAATCTCATCCTGGGCTAGGCTTTGGTACATAGTCAGGCTTCGGCCCAAATTTATATGAATTTGGCCCACTTCAGTATATATCCCATATTGTGTGGGATTGATTGGGCAATGGATATGCAATATCTTAATTTTATTGTTATTATTTTTATAGTGATATGAGTAATTACAAAATCAATTTACTCCACAAATATGCCAAATAGTATTTTTTTTACAATAAATACAGCATTAATAAATAATAATAATTAAAAGTGAACTTAAAGAATTAAAAAAAATGAGTTGTACTTTTAAGTCCACAATAAAGAACACGAAAAAAAATACACAAAGTAATATTTTATTGATTTAAAAAAATAAAAGGTACAATCATCTATGATTTGACACCGAAAATAACGGTGAACCTCTAATTCGATCTCCAGACTAGTTGTAATTCGACGGCTAAAACAACTTATCGTAAAATTGAACTATTGGTCGAACTTTTTTCAAATATTCAAATAGAGAAGATGGCAAAGAGAGTCTGTCGAGTTCTTTGAATAGTTTGATCTTAAACAAATTTGAATTTATCTCCTCAAAATAAAGAGACTAAAAGCGCGATCTCTGTGAAATTTAATCCGTAGAGTGTGTTTGATTTGAGAACTCATATACGAATCAAGGCGAAATTGCAGGACTTGATAATCTTCTATGAGACCTTTGAATATGGCTTGAACACAACTTCGAGTAGAGAGAGAGTTTTGAAGAGTTCTTGAAAATTCTCTTGGTCAAATATACTTTTTCAAAAAATGAGAACCTCTATTTATAGGCTCAAGAGATGGATGTTAAATTTTGAAATCCCCTAATTTTGATTTTTCTTATTTGATTTGATTTTCTGAATTAATAATTTTTTATGGAAATAAAATCAATTTAAATTTAAATTTCCTCTCTCATATTTTAAATTTAACTTTGATACATGACATTGTGGGACCGTGTCTTTAAGCCAAATGTGTGGATCAACCAATTCTCTTTTTGGTGCAGATAAAATCTATATCTTAAAATGGGTAAAGTCCAATAACTTAATATGGACCCACCTTTTTTGTGAATTTTAACATTAATTAATTACGAAAATTTATTAATCACGATCAATTAAATGATATTTATGCCGTGTCAAAATTTTAGTGTCTACACAACCCAAATAAACTACTAACTTAATAACTTGAATATAAAGCCTAATAACGCAACCCAATATCTAAATTCAAATTATTAGTAATAACTCACAAGTTTTATTATATACCAAATTTAATTTCTATCTCCCATGGCTGTGAAATGGAAAACTACAATAATATTAAAAGATCACACAAGAAAAATTTAAAAGATCTCGATTTTTATAAAACATGATTTAAAAATATAAAGTAGATTTTTAATCACAAATTATTAAATAAACTGAGATAGTGTGAATTTTTTGTCTTAGTTACTAAAAAATAGACAGTAATCGACTTTTTTTAATCTCACTTTTTACTAATAATTGAGATTGAGAATAAGTAAAACAATTTGACTTAAAAATTTCACTTTTCCTCTCTCCTGGTATTTACCATCTCTAGAGCCCTAGTGCCCCATCGTATTCTCTCAAGCTGTGATTCCCCGAGTCGTCTTCTCAATTTGTCTATTTTCGTTGATCGATTTAGCTCTGAAACTCTAGATTCAACCTTTTAGTCTCTCTATCACTACATGCCACCGCTACTCAATCCACCGCCACACGCCACGATCAAGCTATCGTTGCTCACGCCATTGCAGATTGCCACAGTCGCTCATCACCGCCTCTCACACCACCGTCCCACCAATCACACCATCACCACTCGAGCAAACCACCAATAATCCCACCGTCCTAAATATTTTTTAGAGCAAGTATCAGTTCTTGTGTTGTGACCATATTGCTTATGCCGAAGCAAGACAAAACATGAATGATATGTGTTGATGGTAGGGGAATTAATAAGCTCACGGGTAAGTAACATTTAAAAATTCCAAGGTTGAATGATCTACTTGACCACTTGGCTGGCGCTAAAGTGTTCACCAAGCCGGATTTGAAGAGTGAGTACCATCAGATTTAAGTTAGACTTGGTGATATATGAATGACAACCTTGAAAGCTCGTAAGGGTCTTTATGAGTGGTTGGTTATGTCGTTCGAGTTGTCAAACGACCCAAACCCCTTTATGCGTAGGAGAATTAAGTACTGCAGCCATTTATAGGAAAATGTGTGGTTGTCTATTTTCTTGACATTCTACTATATAAACCCCAATTGGCAACTAGTTTAAAAGGTAACTTTTGTACCTTTTGCGTTTTTAGCCAAAGCTTGGCTCAAAATAAGTTATTTGGTAAATTAACTTTTAAGCTACCTTTTATAAAGTTAGTTTTTTGTGTAAAAGTTACTATTTTATTTTATGTTCAAATTAAACAATTTTGTCCCTGTATATAATTAAAAATAACTATATGTATTTGGTAGTGATGGTAAATAAGTTATGAATGAAAGATATTATTTTTTCTTCTACAAGTGGAGGAAATTTTGCCCTTCTTATTTTTTATGTTTTTTTTTGTCAACTAGGCCGTATTGGCTTTTTAGCATTTTTTTACCAAAAAGTCAAAAAGCCTTAGTAGTCAATTAGGACCATAGTATCACTCTAGATTTTCATGTGCAACATCTATAACCCCCTGATTTTCAACGGTTAAAACTTTATGGAAATCGAAATGAAAACAGGATTTTGTTTGTAAAACAATTAACAAAATATTCCATTTCAAGCCCAAAAGGGGTAACTCCTAACTTCCCCGACCAAAAACCTCCTTTTGAAACAAAATCAACATTTCTACACAACGGTTTTTCGCTTGAGCGGACTTCTTCACCGCTCAGGCGGTGAGACATCCAAGAGATTTTCAAGTTAAAAATCAAAAAATCTTTCCAAGCCTAAAAAACACACCTAAAAATCTCATTTTTGAACTAGGATTTGAACAAACAACATATTTGGAATAAAAATATTTAGGTGATAAAGAAATTACTTTTTCGACTCAAAAAGAATCTCATAAAGTGTTGAAACCCATAGACAAACATCTAAACATGTGAAAACAGAAAATAACAACGAACGCAAGATTCCTCTCATGAATCATACAACATGCATACATTAAAATAAACGCCCAAGGCTAACAATATAAGTTTTCTATTCTCAAAACGTTATACATCTTAAACATGGTTCAAACAAAAAGAAAAACTATGAAAAATCTTCTGCCACCTCCGACTTCTCAAGATTATCTTGCATGATCATGTATACCTGTTTACTAAAACAAATCTAATCTCCTTCGAAATGAGAAAATTCTTTAAGATGATCAAGCGATTGCGTGCAAGCTCCCTTTGCCTTGTTTCAAGATTTCGCCAGAAAGTAAGGATGATTGAAAACGAAAGTAATAAAGTAATTTTATTACTTCGATGAAAATCACAACCGAGTAACTGATCACTGGGATTACAAACTAAATTACAAATTATTCCTATCGAAAGAAAATTACAGGAAATCACAAGGAAATTAAACAAAAGATAAAAACAAAATGGATAGGCACGTTGCTGATTTGTGTGGAGGTCCTCTAAAAGTGCCCATTCTTGACCATTTATAGACTATTCTAATAACCACCCGTAACTGCCTTTTATAACCATCCTTATCATGGGCCATTCTTTGCTGACTTTAAAAGTTAATCCACTCCGTTAGTGGGTAGTTACAATCTGCTCCCACATCTCAATAACTACTTTGGCCTTTGAACATACATTGGCTTTGCATGTGACACCTGTCCTTTTGTGGGAATTCAGATTTGTGACATCTATCCCGTTGAGAAGGCGGTGATTCGCGACACTTGTATATTGTGGATAACTGCTCCTTCGATGATGGTTCTTTCGATTATAATAGGAGAAACGGCTAACTAATGTAGGTGCCGAATAACCTTAAAAAGGATGCCTCGACGACCTTTCATCTAGGCTTATTTTCTTTTATCATTAATGAATCATTAGCCATTCAATTCTTGGCACGCGTCGTTCCTCATTCTTTTTATAAGTTATCAAGCTAATAATTCATTCTACGGCCTGTGCATATATTCTATTCATATTAACCGTCTATTTGATGGGTCATCCATCTTTATCGAAAGAGTTTGTATAAATATGCTGTAAACAATTGCCCCCTCATTAATGGGGTTTAAGTTCTCTTAACCCAATTAATGATACATTTAATGACTTAGGTTAAATCATAAATATAACTACAACCAAGGCATGTGAGGGAGACGAAACATTTAAATAAGCTTATAGGGAAGCCTTAACATCATTTTACCGCTCTTAAACCATTCTCTCTGTACTCTGTAAATCATCTTTTACTCCGAAGACTTTCATATACTAGCTGAATAGCCATGGCTCCAAGAAGAAGCTCCAAACCTTCCTCTGTCGTTCGAAGATACCCTATTGATCTCAAAAAATACACAGATCAACACGGTAATCACGACATTATGATCCAAAACCCTAGTTCAAGTTCAAATTATATTCTTGGCCCTATTCTCGAACCAAATATGCTCGAATCTTTCTCATCTAGTTATCCCTTGGCCCCAAATGAATCTTTCTTGCTTCACGAACCATTCTTAAATTGGACCAAATGGGATGGACCAACACCTCTTCGCACTTGGATAAACCCCAAACAGGATTGGTCCAATTGGGTATCGCGGTTGACTCCCTACATTGGCCAACAATGGGATAACCTAGGTATTCGAGAGACCATTATGCTTTCGACCCATACCCTCGATATGAACAAATGGGTATTGGGTGCAGCGGTATATTTTTGGTCTACTTATTGTAATGCTATGATTCTTCCTTGTGGGTTTATGTCACCCACGATACTCGACGTTGTTCATCTCACCGGCCTTCCATCGACATGCCTTGAAGTTAATGCGCTGCTAGTCCCTGCACCGTCTGGAGAGGAATATTTAAAATCTTCATGTATGGGGTATTCTGAATTGATCAAGATTTATGACATTCCCTCCTCTATTGTTCCTTCTTTCAAAGAGATAGTTCTTTTCTATCTTTTTTGGCTTTGTTGCTTCCTTTTGGCTATTCCTGGTATTAAAGTGAGCAAGAAATATTTGTCGATAGCCATCTGTTTAGCTTAACAAAAGAAATTAGCTCTAGCTTCTTTCGTCTTAGGCACTCTGTATAAAGGGTTATATACCTTTGTCGAGAAAAGAATTTTTGACAGTTGTGGTGGTCCTTTCTGGCTATTTCAAGCATGGCTCTATGCCTATTTTCCTCTACTCAATTTAAAATATAAAACCCCCCTGGAGATCCTTGTCTGAGTTATGCTGAATACTATTTGTCTTTGTATTCAGATTTTTCAACATATTCTTTTGAGTATTACTTTTCTGTTTTCTTCTCTTTTCCTCCTATCAAAAGTCCTGAGGACTTTCAACCTTTTCATCTATTTCAATATTCCTCTTCTCGTTTGACTTTCCTGCAAGATGACCCTTCGCAATCCCTTTTTTCAAATGATCGAATTCGTCAAAAGAATTTTTGGGCCAGTGTCCTTACTCCTAGATATATCTTGGTGGGTGGATCTATTTTGTCTTCTGCATTTTGTAATTGCAGTTTCGAAAACTATTCTCCAAGTCAATGTGTTAGGCAATTTGGGTTAATACAAGGAGTACCTTTGCCTTTCATGCACTCTACTATTCATGAGATAATCGAGGGCAAATCTATAATAAGGAAAACTTATTTAGCTCAAGCTATTCAAGATGATTTTCTGAGGAGGGTTCAAGCTTTTCAATTTGAAGAATTCTAGTCTTCCACTTTAACAACGCCTGCATTTGATGCGTGGTGGACTTCCATTGCTCCTACCATTTTTGTCTCTTCCTTATCTTACTATCAAGCTCAATTGTCTTATCACAATCGACAAGGGAGATTGGCAACCTCTACTCAAGGTATTTCTTTTAACATCCTTAAATTTTTTAACATATTTATTTTTCGAAAGCTGAGAATCTTTTTATATAGCTACTGTTGCAGAACCCATCCAAGCAGTTACCCCTCCTTTGGCAACTCGGGCTCAAGCAAACATAGCTTCAGACCTGGATTCTATATCAAATGATATCCCACTGTCAGTTAGAGCTTCGAAAGGTAAAAACCTTTTTGTTTATACTTCTGAAGAGCAGCGGGCTTCTCCTAATCCCTTTATTGACGAATTCATAAAAGATGCTTTTTCAGCTGAGAAAGCTTTGCAAGAAAAGAAGAAAAAGGAAGAAAAACATAATAAGAAAATTGAAGATGAGAAAGAGAAGAAAAGAGAAGAAGAAATGGAGAAAAAGAGAAAGAAAGAAGAAGATTCGAAGAAGGAGGAAGAAATTAAACAGAAAAAAGAGAAAATGATGATAAAAGAAGAGGAGATGAGGAAGAAAGAGGAAGAAATAAGGAAAAAAGAAGAAGAAATGAAGAAAAAGGAAGAGGCTGAACAAAAGAAATAAGAAGAGGAAGAGATTGAGAGAAAAAGAAAAGAAGAAGAAATTGAAACAAAGAAAAATGAGAAGGAGAAAGAAGAAAAAGCAATACAAGAAAAAGAATTAGAGGAAAAGAGAATGAAAGAGGAAGAGAAGAAGAAGAAAGAAGAAAAGAGAAAGAGAAAACAAGAAGAAATGGAGAAGTGAAAAAGAGAAGAAGAAGAAGAAAGAAGACGGAAAGAAGAAAAGAGGTAGAAAAGAAAAGAGGAAAAGAAAAGAAAACGCGCAGAAGAGAAGAAAAAACTTGAAGAAGAGAAGATTCGAAAGGAAAAAGATACAGCGGAAGAAAGAGAGGAGGAAGAAGAAGAGGAATTAATATCTTCAATGATATTTTCGAAGAAACGCAAAGCTTCGAAAACTCTTGAGACTACCTTCGAAGGAGAAAACGTTTTTTCAATTGAAGGCAAGAAAATGAAGGTACATTAGACGATTTACACTTTGAATCATTTGCTTTGTACTTATCTACCTTTATTGTAATCATATAAATCTTTTCAGGTAGATTTGACTTCAGAGGTTCCTTTGGAGATATCTTCCTCTCCTGAATATTATGTAACATCTCCTTTCAAAGAGGAAAATTTACCCCAAATGGCCTTGACACTTGTTACTGTTGAGCCTTCAGATTCAGCTCATGCTACTAATCCTACAGAAATTATTCATCAGGCTGAACCTATAGGAGGTCTTATTCCTACTTTTGATGTGCATAATCATTCTATTGATGATGATAATCAACCTTCTCATTCTCTAACTTTTAAAAACAAGGTACTCTAAATTTTTTGAAAACCCTTTCATGTTCTTTTCTTTCAACCTCTACTTATTCAAATGATTTCGTAAACTGATGAGACTCCTGCCATCGAAGATGCCTTAGACGTGCTTCTTGGCTGTATAGCTTCTTTCACTAAATCCATAGCTCAAGTCCCATGTAGACCAAAAGATCTATCTATCAACCCATTAGTCTAGGCAGAATTAGGTCATTTTTATGATCTAATTTCTCTTCCTTTTGAAGAGTTGTTTCTTTCGAGGGCTCGGGATCTTGTTTCATGCATTAAGAAATTGTCCAGTACTGCCAAGAATATTTTCACTCCTGATCATCAGGCCAAATTATCGGTGATGTCTTCAGAGTTGTTCAGTAAAATTGCGCTGGCCCAATATTATCAAGATACTATTCGATCTAAGCAGTCCTATATTGATTCCATGAAATCAATATCCACCGTTATCTCAACTCATCGAGAAAGGGCTCTTCGAATCAAATAGAAAGATCATTTACTTCAAGAAGAGGAATCACAATCGCAAGCCAGATTGGATCAAATTCACCTTGAGAGGCATGCTTTGAAGTTATAAAGAGATGTCTTGATCCAATACACAGAAGATCTCCTTTCGAAAGGAGAAAATAGTTCTTTTAAGATTTAAGCACCCTTAGAGGATTTAGGCCAATTTCAGTTTAAATTTATATCTTTGAATGTAGAATAGGATTTGTTCAAATCTTCTTTTCCTCCATTGTAATCAAACATTTTCTTTTGTTTTATTGAATGGATGAATGTAATTTTAATGTTCTTTCATGGCTTCCCACATAGTTGGATAATCTCTTTTTAAATATTTTTTATTAATTGTTCTTTTATGTAATTCACTATTGAGGGACTCTAAATGATATGCCCTTTTTGATAATACTTTTGCTATTCGAAAAGGACCTTCCCAATTTAGTGACCACTTACCGTATTCAGGGTCCTTCAAATCTAATGATAATATAGTTTTCCAAACCAGATCACCCTCTGTAAAGTTTTTGCTTTTCACTTTCTTATTAAAAGCCCTTTCGATCTTTTTCTTTTGAGCTTGAATGTTAGTAAGGGCTTGTAACCTATGTTCTTCGAGGTCTTCAAATTTTATGGCCATTGCCTCATAAAACTGATCATTAGGCAAATGATTATGGTTAGCCACCCTTTGTGATCGATCAGTCACTTCCATGGGTAATACGACCACATGACCATATACTAAATCGAAAGGAGTAGTTTGTGTACTATCTCTCTTCGATGTTCGATAAGTCCACAATACTTTTGATAATAACTCATGTCACTTTCGAGGATTATCCTCAATGACTTTCGATAAAGTCATTTTTATTATTTTATTGGTAGCCTCAGCTTGCCCATTTCCTTAAGCATAATATGGTGTTGAGTTTATTATTTGAATCCTATATTCTTGGACAAATTCTTTGATTTCACTCCCATTGAAAACTATCCCTTGATCTACAGTTATTGACTGTGGTAATCCAAATCGATGGATTATATGTTCTGTTATGAACTGTATAACACCCCTTTGTGTTACGTTTTTCATAAGAATGGCTTCAGCCTACTTCGTGAAATAATTTGCGGCCACTAGAATAAAATCATGTTGTTGTGAGGATGGATGATGAATTTGTCCTATCAAGTTCATTGCCCATCCTCGAAATGGCAAAGGTTTTATAATCGAATGTAACTATAAAGCTGGAATCCTTTGGATAGGTCCGTGTCTTTGACATTCTTGACATCCTTTGGCATAGAATATGCATTCCTTTCTAATAGATGGCCAATTATACCCATATCTTCGAATTAACCATCTCTTTTTTTCTCTTGTTTGATGGGCTCCACAAATTCCTTCATGAACTTCAGCCATGACTTTCATGGCTTCGAATTGGATAACACATTTAAGTAATAACCCATCTGAAGCCCTTCGAAACAAGTCAATTTCGAAAAGTACATAATTCACTGACCTGAACCTTATAGTCCTATCAACAGTGATTGAAGGATCTTGCAAAAAAAAAATTATTCCACTCCTCTAATCATTTTCGATTGGGTCATTATGAGATTCATTACAGAAGATTTCTATAGGAGTTATCTTGTTTTGTAACGAACATTCCCTTTTTTGTATTTTTATCAACTTCTGTTCTTGTTCTTTTGGGATTTTAATTTCAAAAGCTAACTGTGCCATCTCATTGGCATCATTATTATATAGCTTAAACACATGTTCGAACTGAACTTCTTTAAAGTTCATCATTAACTCTTTTACTTTATTTAGATAGTCACTTAATATGTCATTGTGACATTGATATTCACTAGTTATTTGTCGAATCACTAATTATGAGTCTCTAATAACTTTTAAATGAGTTATTTTGAATTCTAAAGCTATTTCAAGTCCTATCACCAAAGCCTCATACTCCGCTTGGTTATTCGAAAGGACTTGCTCTTCATTCAATTGAAAAGTGAATTGATATCTTTTTTCATTAAGAACTATGATAACCACACCTGCTCCTACTCCTTGATCAGTCTTTCACCTATCGAACATGAGCTTCCAAGTTTGCATTGTTACGCAATTTAGATCACATAAGTCATCTTCTACTTTTCCTAATGACATATTCGGATGGTCTGCTAGGAAATTAGCTAATGTTTGTCCTTTAACGGCCTTTTGAGGCATGCATATAAAGTTGTACTCTATTAAGGATAAAACCCATCTCTCTTGTCTTCCTCTTAGGACAGGTTTAGCTAACATGTGCTTAATGATGTCGGTTTGTGCACTGATGTGTACCGTCGAAGGTAATAGATAGTGTCTTAACTTCATTGCAGCAAAATATAATGTTAAACATAACTTTTCAATAGATGTATACATAATTTCGACATCATTTATTCTTCTGCTCAAGTAATACACCGGTTGTTCATGTCCTTGTTCATTATTTTGTGCTAATAGACTTCCTATCAATTTTTCATTAGCAGAGACATACAATTTCAAAGGTTTACCTGAAATAGGCGGCATCAAGATAGGAGGTTTGGTCAAGTATCCTTTCAATCTTTCGAAATCTTCTTGATGTATCTTCTCTCATCTGAACTCATCGCTTTCTTTCAACTTAAGCAATGGAGAGAACACAGATGTTTTTTCTGCTAGGTTTGCAATAAATCTTCTCAAAAAATTTACCTATCCTAAAAAATGTTGGAGTTCTTTTTTCGTCGATGGTGGTTTAGCTTCTATAATAGCTTTAGTTTTGTTTTGATAGACTTCTATTCCTCTTTTATGTACTAAATATTCTAAAAAATTGCCTGCTGATACTCCAAATGCACATTTTAATGGATTCATTTTGAGTTGATGGTATCTCATTCTTTCGAAGATATCCCAGATGCTCTTCTTGTTGATCAGATTTGATTACAATATTATCAATATATACTTCCATTATCTTTCCTATAAAGTCATGGAATATGGTGTTCATTGCTCTTTAATATGTTGCCCCAGCATTTTTTAATCCGAAAGGCATTATTATCTATTCGTATGTGCCTAAAGCACCTGAACATGTAAAAGTAATTTTGTGTGTATCTTGTAGAGCAATAAAAATTTGATTATATCCTTCATGCCTAACCATAAACCAAAAAAATTTGTTATTGGCTGCTGAATCGACTAATAAGTCAATTATTGGCATAGGATACTCATCTTGAGGACTTGCTGTATTAAGATTTTTATAGTCTATGCAAACTCTTAGTTTTTCATTCTTTTTCATTATTGGTACTATATTCGACAACCATTCAACATACCTGGTTATTCTGATAAACTTAGCTTTTAAGAGGCTTTCGATTTCTTCTTTGATTAGAAGAACAATTGAATTATTCATCCTTCGAAGAGGTTGCTTATGAGGTAAAAAATTTAGCTTCATAGGTAATCTATGTTCTACAAGATTTCTATCTAAACTTGGCATTTCATCATAATTCCATTCAAAACATTCTTTGAGTTCATTTAACAAACTTATAAGCTTGTTTTTTATTACATGATTCAAACTGGAACTTACAAAAATAGGTCTGGGATCTTCAGTAGATCCTAAATTGACCTCTTCTAGCCTATCCTGCACTTCTACATTTACATCGTCTAATTTAACAGGTGCAGCAGTAAGCTCTTCTATCGTCAACTTTGCTTCGTCTGCTAAATCATCTTTGTCCACGTACTCTGACCAATTACATGAACAATTACCTTCCATCTTGCGTTCGAGAAAAAACAGATAAAGTCTTTCGAAAGTAGACTTTACTGACATCTCCTCTTTTGTTAACTCGTCTTCTGATTCCCAAAATCTTAGCACTTCCTTACTCATTAATCATATCAATCTTTCTTGCAGGCCTTCTGATGATATTAGGTCTAGGAAAACTCTGACTTACTTCCTTTAAACTTTCTTTGACCACTTGAAAAATTTGTTCCCCCGATAGACTTGAAGTATACCCTGTTTCGACGACTATCGAATCCCTTGCCTTATACAATGAAGCCTCAATATTGTGTACGTCAGCTTTGAATGGGTTTCAATCAGCTCAGCATATTTCCATCTCTTTTTTACCTTCATCATCTTCTTGCTTCAAGAAGATCAAAGCTTGGTGTAGGGAGGATGGAACACATCCATTCGAATGTATCCAATCTCGATCTAAAAGCATGTTATAACTGGATGATGAGTCTACTACGAAGAATGTAGTAATCATCTTCCTTTTTCCAATGTTTATCGACGACGCTAACACATCATACGTGGATGAAGTTCCTCCAGCGAAATTACTAACTGTAACTTCGGTGGTAATCAAATCTTTGACTTTCTTCTCAAAAAACCTTAACATCCTCAATGGCAGTATATTAACCACTGCCCCATTGTCTATAAGCACCTTGTCAACCATCTTTCCGTTGACTATTGCTGTCGTGTATAAAGGTTTCAAATGCCTTACCAATGTGGTCTCATGAGTTTGCATAGCAACCTGTGATTCTCCAGTTATATCTTTTCGAACCTCTATCGAACCTGACAAAGGCATTTTCTCCTCATCTTTTTTTTATCATAACTGTCACCTCTAAATGATCTTCGACGTCTCCATCGAGAGCTAAGGCAGCCTTCGAAGTTGACTTTTGCCCCCCAGTTTGCTCATCTGACTGGCTCTTACCTTCTTATTTAGTTGACTTCAGTCCTTCCCTTGCCCATACCATGTTTAGAGCATTTCGACGAGGAGCACGAGGTCTCACCATTCTGCTCATCTGCGTTTTTGGGATGTAGTAGCCGGCACATACCATCCTTCATGAGAAGGGAAGTTAAGGTATCTCAATCTATCCCATCGATCAACAGGGAAAATAGAAGGTCTCTCCATTCTATTTTGAGATTCCTAAAAATATCTTTCTTATCGATCTTTGAAAGGTACATCCCTTTGAAATCCTTGCCAGGGTGTTGGTGCAGCTTTATCATGTGGCCAATTAATTGGCCTTCTTCCATGGTGCTTCATGTCTCGAGTTGTTGGTAAACATGGGACTATTGGGTTGCCATTCAATAGAAATGGTCCATCATTTGGGCCATACATCTCAACTTCGCAAGGACAAAAAATACTTGGGTCTGGACCCTCATAAATTAATTTAGCCCCGACATAAATTTGTAAATCGCCTCCACCTATTGTATTGAAACGCAGTACTGCCTCTGAGAAGCAAGTTTTCATCTCTTTTTCTGCTATCTCTATTTTGGCTTCTTGAACAGCTCTTCGACATCGAATACAAATGAACTTATGTCCTGCAGCATCTTGTATTGTAGCATTTCCTTTGTCCATCTTTGTAATTTCTTCTTGAGTAATCACACTTGGTAACTTCCTCACAACCTTTCCAAGGTCGGCTGATATCATATTGATATTGAGCATGTAAGGAAATGGATCAGTATCAACTTCCATGATCTCCTTTCCTTTAGCATACTGTAGCATTCCCTTTTGAATTAGATTTGTATAGCATTTCGGAATGTGATGCAGTTATTAGTGGAATATCGAAACGAATTATGCCATTTACAGTATTCTTTTCCCTTCTTTTCTCTTTCAGGTGGGATTGAATGACCGCTTGTCAAAGTGATGAAACTTTGCTTTACTAACTTATCGAACAGTTCATCTGCCTTAGATAAGTCAAATGAATACTATCGTAGAGTCGAAGGATGGTTCTTTTTGTTTAATTATGTAGAAGGTAGATTCAATGGTTTTTTAATTTTCTACAATGTATCACATACAATCGGAGTTTTTCCAATTACTTGCGCTACATCTATTTCTACATCTTCTTCGATCTCTTGATAATAGGTCTCAATAGAAGTTGATTTTCGATACATTTCTTGTTTTAATAAGCCTTCATACCTGGTGGCTCTTGAGGCTAATTCGAACAAATCTTTGAATTCCATCCCTTCGAACTTTTTTCTTAATTCGAGATCCAAGCCATTCTGAGCTAATCTTACTAATTCAGTTTCTGGCAAAACAACATGACACCTATTTCTCATTCTTTTGAATTTACTAAAAAATTGGTCAGCAGTCTCTGCCAAATGTTGTTTCAAATGTACTAAATCTGCCATAGTCACTTCAGGTTTAGTCTTGAAGAACTGAGCATGGAACTGATCTTCAATCTCATGTCAATTTTGGATTGAATTAGCTTGTAGATTGATAAACCATGTGAATGCCACCTTAGTTAAGGAATGTGAAAATAATTTCATCTTAAGATAATCATTATTTTTTACCTCTCCACATTGCAAAGTAAATCTACCTATGTGCTCAATGGTCGATTGGTTTTCTTCTCCTAAAAACAAGGCGAATTCAAGAATTTTATAATTTCTTGAAAAACACAAGTTGTCCACCCAATATGGATAGGGTTTTCGAAACATGGGTTTTTCAGCCCTTCGAGGGGCTGGTCCGTAGAGATCTTGCATAATCTCTATGATTTGGTCTCTATTAACTATGAATTGTTGACCCATCATAGGGTTGAAATTTATAGGTTGACCCATCAATGGGTTAATGTTCATGGGTTGTTCGACTTGTGGTGGAAAAGGTTGATCAACTCTAAATGGATCCACCACTATCGGATTTGGATACATTGGTTCTACAACAGGTGGTGCTAAATACGTTCCTATTGAAGGTCTGCCGACATTCGAAGGTCGATGACCTCGTGATCCAGACCCTTGAGGGTTTCTAGGCTCGTAAATAGGACTATAAAATGATCCATGTCCTTGAGAAGTTTTAGGTTTATAAGTAGGATTATAACATACATGTTGTTGAGAATGACCACAGTTAGGGCCTATTGATGGTCCTTGATTTTCCACGTGTGTTCTCGGCAAAGGTATACTGACATTAGCCACCTCATTAGATGTGAAATTTGTGGATGTAAGTACTTCAGCACCGATAATAACCTTCTTTATTACCATCACAAATTCTTGTTCTTCCGCATTCGGATTACTGAACACTTCAAATATTTTCTGTCTTTCGTGTACAGAAAGCCTTTCCAGGCTTTTCGATTGGCAATTTTGTCCATTCGATTGGTCAATTTCATTGATTGTATTTGCTTCATTGGTAACTTCTGTGGGAGTTACATCTTTTTGCACTGCCTTATCTTTGCGAGTCTGAACCATATTGCTTTCTGACTTAATAAAGATCCCACCGGGCGTGCCAAAAATTTGTTTACCAAAACAAATCTAATCTCCTTCGAAATGAGAAAATTCTTTAAGATGATCAAGCAATTACGTGCAAGGTCCCTTTGCCTTATTTCAGAATTTCGCCAGAAAGTAATGATGATTGAAAACGAAAGTAATAAAGGAATTTTATTACTTCGATGGAAATCACAACCGAGTAACTGACCACTAGAATTACAAACTACTCCTATCGAAAGGAAATTACAGGAAATCACAAGGAAATTAAACAAAAGATAAAAATAAAAAGGATAGGCAGGTTGTCGATTTGTGTGGAGGTCCTCAAAAAGTGCCAATTCTTGACCTTTTATAGACTATTCTAATAACCACCCGTAACTGTTTTTCATAACCGTCCTTATCATGGGCCATTCTTTGCTGACTTGAAAAGTTAATCCACTCTGTTAGTGGGTAGTTACAATCTGCACCCACGTCTCAATAACTGCTTTGGCCTTTGAACATACATTGGCTTTGCATGTGACACCTGTCCTTTTGAGAAAATTCAGATTTGTGACATCTGTCCCGTTGAGAGGGCTGTGATTCGCGACACTTGTATATTGTGGATAACTGCTCCTTCGATGGTGGTTCCTTTGATTATAATAGGAGAAATGGCTAACCAATGTAGGTGCCGAATAACCTTAAAAAGGACACCTTGACGGGCCTTTCATCTAGGCTTATTTTCTTGTATCATTAATGAATCATTAGCCATTCAATTCTTGGCACGCGTCGTTCCTCATTCTTTTTATAAGTTATCAAGCTAATAATTCATTCTACGGCCTGTGCATATATTCTATTCATATTAACCGTCTATTTGATGGGTCATCCATCTTTATCGAAAGAATTTGTATTAATATGGTGTAAACAGTACTAGAAAATGGTTTTCAAATCCCACACTGTGAACTTTTAAAGGAAATATTAGATTATGTAATAAGTTGATCTAATGTTGTTGGGTTGAATTTCTAAAGATAGAACATTGAATCAAGACTTAGTCACATACAAGTACTGCATGATATTTTGAATGAGTTCTAATTTAAATAATAGTGAACCATTATGATATTAAGGTAGAGTGAAGTGAAAGGTTCAAATACATAAATGTTATGGTTTAATCTATGGATTAATTTATTGGGTTGCTATGTCACATTGAGACCGTGAAATTTTGTAAATGATTTAAGCATTGTATTTGATTGAGTATAATTAATGTGGTGTGGAATTATTGACTTGGGATGAAATGAATGAAAAAAAAAACAAAATTATTAGTTTGAACTAGGAATCGACGGTTGGATGTGGAATAAATTAGGCTTGACTAGCTCCGCGGTGAAATATCAAAAACTTGCGCAAGTAGAGTGCCCTACTCATCCGGTTAGTTTTCGAAAAAGTGTGCACGGGTTGCCTACCCATTAACGTTCCTCTGAAAATAGAAAAAAGTAGTTTCCCGTGGTGAGTTATAGAGCGGGCTATTATTCTTCGGGTTTCGTGTAGCCGGATGGGCAGTAATAATCATGAGTTTCTATAAACTATATTCGGGTGTCGGTTCAGAACTTAACAAATGCATTGAATGAATTTAGGAATTAAAGAAAAGATGAATGTGAATCTTAAGTATATGGATTAAATATAATGTTGACAGGATTTGAATGAAGTGGAAATTAGTCAATGAATTGTATGGAAATGAGAATAAAAAACTAAGAAAAAGCAACATGATGTAAGTGAATTAAAATAATGTATAGAACTTGCGGGCACTTTATACGGGGACTTGGAGACAATTGACTTTGTATCTACAAAAAAAATTTGATTTAATTTGATGCAACTGCATATCCACACTCACACCTCACATATCATGCTTAATACTATTTTTAATCTTTATCCTGCGAACTTCAGCTCAAGTTATTTAAATTAAACATTTTTTAGGTTCAAGCGAAAGGAAAATACCTTAGTGAGTGGTACAATATGGTGACGGATGTGTCTTTTTAAGAAGAACATAAAGACTAATTTTTATTTGGTTTTACTCTTTTTAGTTATTCTGTAGAAAGTATAGTATAATTTGTTGAATTGTGGTATGGTCATATGAATTATCAGTGGAAAGAGAAGAATAGTTTAATTTCTTTTGGATGAATTTAATTATTTGGTTATAGAGATGGATATTCTATGATTAGCTTAGATTAGTAATTAGGTATTGAGATCCAAGCGATGTGCCTGAATATACTATTATGCTTGCTTGTCACAAGTTAATGAATAAATTAGGATTATATGAAAAAAAAAGAGAAAACTCAGCCAAAATTTTTCAATTTTACACTTGGAATATTTTTCAAAGTTTTGGAAAAGTGACATATTTTTAAAAAGTCTAAGTTCAAAGGTTTTACTTCAATAGGAGGTTCTGGGTTATCACGTGGGGCTCACATTCCTCGGGTTCGAGGGCGTGGTGTTTAAACACTACAACCATGTTAGTTCTTCACCAATAACCGTGACCATAACATCCAATCTTCACAACCATGGTAATGCTTCGATCCGATAAATGGTTGCTACCTCCAACCCTCATGGCCGTTCTAGTGTTTTGATCCTACACACGGTAAGGACATCCAAATGCCACGACCGTCATAATCTTCTAATTGTTGTCCAACTACGTACAATATTTGATGTTCATGGCCGCATCCTTCAAATAGAACCTTACATTCCTATTGTGTGACAACGTACCATAGAAAGTTGTCAGCATGCAAAAATCTATAAATACTCTCTATGCAGCAATTTAAAAATAGAGGAGATGTTCTTCAAAAGAGGCGTCGATACTTACTCGATTCACCACTCATTCCTGATACTATACCCGATTTTCCACCCAGTCCCAATACTCCTCACACCATATTAATTTCCCTTTTGTCTTGAAGGTTGTATTGAGTCAAGTTCAAAATACTACAATTACACAGCGTACTCCTAGTAAAAGGTGCACAAGTGACTCGAGAAACTCAAAAATTGAGCCAATTCGATCTTTATGGGTTGGGTTAGTTTGGTTTTTACAAGTAATTGGTTGGTCCTGAATCACCAAAAAGGTAAACCGATAATATTGATTCCATTTTTCTGGGTTAGTTTGAGATTAACCCAAACCAACCTGAGAATCAAATCATGTGTGTGTGTGTGTGTGTATATATATATATAACTCTTTAACTTTACAAATTAAAAAAAAAGTAAGATTAGACAATTACTATTAATTATTATTTATTTGTCATATGTCATTTATTTTCAAAAATTGTTTGTTAGATATTTGTCATTTATTTCACTAAATAGATTGTAAAATAATTATTCTAAAATTTTATTTTATACTTTTATATATTTAATGGGTATTAGCTTTTATTTGTTATTTATTTTAATTTTTTAGAACTTATACATAATAATTTTTTTATGTGTGCAAAGTAATTTTTAAAATCCATGAAACTTGTGTTCTAAACTGAACCAACCTGAATTTTATTGGTTTGATTTAGTTTGATTTTACTAAATGATTGAGTTGGTTCAGGGTACAAAAAATTAGAATCGATCAAAATTGGTTCAGTCTTAAATTTAATACGAAACCGAACTAAAACGACCCATGTGCACTCCTACTGTGGTGAGTGATTCCAATCTTGCACTAACATTCTAAATTGAGGAGACGCCTAGGTTTTTTTCCTTCATTTTAGCTCTTCGTAGACTGTCGTAGAAATTCTATCCTCATTTCTATTTCTTAATTAAAATGTCACGATCACATTTTTCTTTATGTTTTCCATGGAATATAGGATGATAGTCTTTGTCTAAGGTATGCATGTTTTTTTTTTTTCATTATTTCATGATAGAAATCTTGTTAGAATGATTAAAATAAACACTGAAACCATCATCCTATCTAATTCTATGCATGTACGCACCTTGTTAACGTCCAAATCTCCTTACCCAGATCACTTTCACATATCCAAGTACAACTGCTTGCTTGGACTGTCAACTCATTAAGTGGGTCCCACAGCTATATTTTATTCAAAAAAACTAGTGAGAAGTCCAAATCTTATGTTGTGTACTAGTTTTCATCAAACAAAATTTTTTTTAACGCGCAAGATTCATTTTCACAGAAATGTTCCAACGATAGATTCTATGTTTATTGCGAGAAATTTTTTAGAGACGAAAATATTCTCGCTCCTTCATCATCATCTTCATCGTCATCATCATCCTCGCCAAGTTATTAGATTGAGTTAGTCGAATTTAAGTGTCAAAATTGGGAGGACTAAATCGAAAAAATATCATTTCTTTTCTCTATCTAAGAGTTGGTAAAGAGATGTAACTCACGCATAATTCTTTAAGTTGCTTTCGTGAATTGAAGAAACCCACCATATGTGTGTGTGATATATATATATATATATATATATAGAGAGAGAGAGAGAGAGAGAGAGAGAGAGAGAGAGAGACTGTCTTGTTTGTGTATTTTACACA
>JAULJZ010045297.1:0-14309 GCA_032270985.1 Heliamphora pulchella
GTGTAGAACTCCTCCCTGTACAAATCCCTCTTCGAAGCCGGGAAGTATTTCTCCAGAAACACTCCTGTAAAGGCTGCTCATGTGACCTCCACTGTCGTACTGGCACACCTCCACCACACGTGAGTAGTACCTCTCAACTGAAAGGCAGTGAAGGAAACTCGCAACTCATCCTCCATAATTTATAACATATCTAGGATCCGAGTCACCAACTCCAGCCACTCCGTCGCCACAATAGGATCAGGATCTCCCCTAAAAGTAAGCAGATCCATGCGTCTGAACTCCCGCATCGCTACTGTAGCCCTCGCGTTAGGTACTCCCTCTTTCTCTCTCTCTAACAATCTCACCTCTAATCAACTGCTGGATAGAACCAACCAGCTCACGCAAGAACTCCATCGCAACCATCGGTCCCAGGGGAGCATTTGCATCCCCAGCATCAGGGATAGGAACATCCCCTTGGCCAACACAACGGCCACGGCCTTACCTACGGCCTTGCCCTCGTCTCGCAAACATCGCGTCTATATGAAAAAGACAGAACATGAGATGCAGCACATAGCAAAAACTACATAAGCATGTTAACACATAAGCATATAGGTTCATGCTAAACAAAACCCCATATACCGAGAAGAACCAACAAGAATGACATGTCAATTTGGATAACCTACTCAGATTCCCTGTTAAAAATCACATTAGCTAAACGCGTTTCTAACTTGGCCTCTAAGTTTGTTAATCCAAACGCCCAAAGGCAGGACTTTTACTCCTAAGATTCAACCCCCATGCTCACATACACATCATTCACATATCTAACATGCTGACACGTTCATGTTATCAAAGAGTCTAAACACATGCAATCAGGCATACACAATCAACCTCACACGGTGATGTAACCTCTTCCCACGGCTCCTAGGTATTCGAACCCAGAGCTCTGATACCAATCTATCACGCCCTAAATTCTAGGTCACGTGAAACACCTACAAACAACCATCCCAAGAACACACTCTCAGAGTAAATCATACATGCATTGTATATAATCGCCAAACAGCATACATTACATGGTTCCAATACTGGAAAAACATGTTATAACATACATGTAACAAAAGAAACAAAAAGGAAGACTACAGCTCTTCCACCTCTCCAGCATCTCTAGATCAACCTGCATGACCGGTACCTGAAGAAAATCAAATCTCACATCGTGAGCCAAAGCTCAACAGAAACTAGACAGGCATGCAGTATAAGCTAAACATGCTAGGAAAATGAGGTGTAGTTTTAGACTCTCTTTCAAGCCTTAAAAATAATTTTCACATGCAAACGGAAAAGCGAGGATACAAATCATCTTTTGAATCACTCACAAGAGCCTTGAAAATAGTTGAAAAAGGGTTTTTAGATCCCGATTCACACGACTCTTAAAACAATCTGAAAATTGGTCTATTCGTCCCATAATGCAGTTCATGCAATCCATGTATCTTCTCGTACTTTTACCAAAGGACCACAGTCCTCGTCTATGCAACACACATAAGCTGTGCAACACATACAACGCACGGAACCCGTGCAACACACACAACGCACGCAACCGGTGCAACATGCACAACTTCACGGACTTTCACCGTAGGGACCATTATCAGCCCTCATCACACATCTTCACGGACTTTCACCGTAAGACCGCAGCCCCTGTCAATGTACCTTTACGGACTTTAATCGAAGGACCTCAGCCCTACCGAATGCACCATTACGGACTTTAACCGAAGGACCTCAGCCTTAACCTTCTCAAACTATCACTGAAGGACCGCAGCCCTAACGAACAAACTTTTACGGACTTTCACCGAGGGACCGCAGCCCTATCGAATACGCCTTTGCGGACTTTCACCGAGGGACCAATATCCACCCCACATATGCATAACAGATACAAATGTTCGTATCTATAGGCATCTCTACACATGCCTAAACCACGAGATAAAATCGTATGAAAACATGCATACTAAACCAGGGTTTAAATGTATAAAATCACGTACTATCACTATGTTCCACAAACCACGTTGATGTTACACACGCGACTCATACAACACTTGCAACTCATGCAACATGTATCACATGCATCCGTTCCTCATATTCCACATAACCATGCCTATAAAACATTTAAGTTTTAAAGCATGCAACTACGGTACACATAACAATACCAAAATCATGTAATCCACTTATATAATCCATGCATAATAAACCACAGTTATAAATGCATAAAGCCAGCTATAAGCGCACATAACCATATAACTTCAAACCGTGGCATCACCTGCCACAAAACCCGACATCCACTCACAGGGACAACCGGCAACCCACACAACCAAGCCTAACTAGAAAGCTACACCAAATCCCTTAAACCACGAGGTCACTAACACCACCTTTTCTCCAAAGGTGCCATGAGGTCACTAACACCACCTTTTCTCCAAAGGTGCCACGGGCCTTAACACGCTTCACAACCAACGATGCGCAAGCACCATTCACATAACTGTGCCCCAACAACCTGCATCTAACCATGCATGCCACCCCCAAGGACGACGCCAAAATGAACACCCGAAGCCATGACACGGCTCCCAAAGCCATAACCCGGCCAACCAAACCCCAAAAGTCATTCAACAGTATTTCAATTGACTAACCCCATAATCAATCAATCGAATACCATTGAAAATCAATTGGAAACTAAGAAACCAACCAAAACCACAAACACAACACTGCCCAGGTTCAGTCAACTGGACCCCAACCCCTAGTCATCTGAACAACACACTGGAAAGGTCCAAAAATGCCCAAACACACGGTTCAGTCAACTGAACCTCATGGTCCAATCGATCGAACCTAAGAACCAAGATCCAGTCGACCGAACCTCACGGTCCAATCGATCGAACCTAAGAACCAAGATCCAGTCGACCGAACCTCACGGTCCAGTCGATCGAACTGTGGCAGAACAGGTTTTTGTGCTACGGGTTCAGCCCTCTAAACCTCGAATCAACGCCTCCAAACACCCATCAAACACCTTCGGACATACACACGCCTAGGCCTAACACCAAGACCACAAAAGAAACTCTCGACACCCGATTCCATCCGCTGAAATCGTCGAAAAATGGATTTTTAGCACAAAAACCCAACTTGATACAAAATTAGATCTACGGCAATCTAACCGTTAAAAACACACATGATTACTGTAGCACCCTTATACAGCAGTAGGGTCTAGAATCCTACCTCGGTGAGTTAAAAACTCGATGCCTCGAACCACATGCAAAATTGAGCCTCGCTGGAATGAAATTTCGTCTGGACGAATGCGTAGCCCACCGTGCCAATAGCAAGAATCCGCTGTCTGATCGTAAAAAATTGAGCCCCGGGCCCCCGAGAATTTAGAGAGAAGGCAGAGAGAGAAAAAATTTACTGGAGAAGTTTTGAAAATATCTAACTCTAGATATTTATAGGCCTCCAAAATATCTTTTTTTTGAAATTTTTCAAAATTTGCACCGTAACATCCCACGGCCCCGGGAACCTGCCTGCATACATATCTAACCCCGATCATGCATCAAAAGCATATAAAAACATGCTATAGCAAAAACGCTAAACGCGCATCGAAAAATGCCGAAAAAGAAAACGGGTCAGGGTCTCACATTCATTTTTGCACGTGGATCGAGGCGTTGAGTTTTTGGCTTAACGAGGTAGGATCCTAGATTATGTTGTCTATAAAGGGTGCTACGTACAATTATATGCTTTTTTACCGGTTAAAAATGCATGAAAAAATGATTTATATTTCAAAACAAATTGGGTTTTTGCTCAAAACCATTTTTGGTTGATTTCAGTTGGATGGAATCGGGTTTTGAATGTTTCTTTCGAAGTTCTATGGTAATTTTGGGCTTATATATGCCCGAGGGTGTAAAAATGGGAATTTGGAGGCTTCAATTTGGGTTTGGAAATAGAGATTTGATGTATAATGGTGAAGAGACTTGGTTTTGGGGCTTGGAACTCAAAATAGGGAAAATTTGGGTTTTTCTCGGGTGCTTGCTTGCTCGAGCGCCTGATGTCCGCTCGAGTAGACTGGCTGCGCAGGGCCTTTTTCTTTTGATCATATCTCCCTCATTCAGACTCGAAATTGGGTTGTTCTTGTACTCAAACTGAAGCCTCGAAAGTCTTCTTTCCAATGACACATCTCTCACAATAAAATAATTTTTATAGAAAAAGTTATGATCAAAATAGTGAGGGTATGTCAAACTTTCTTGACCATTTTTCATCCGTTTTGGCTAAATGTCATATTTTATGTTTAAACCTTGTTTGTGTGAGTAAAAAGCATGTTTTGCATTTTTCTTGGTTTATTATATGATATCAATTATGGATGTTCATCGTTTTCAAAAGGTGGTTTTGAAAATTGAGGATTTGTGAAAATCTCGACAAACTATGTTTTGGAGGTTTGGAGTTAACCCTTGAGGTTGAATCTCAGTTTTGAAATGTTTTAATAAAAACGGTGAAAATATTTTGAAAATATTTTTTTTGATCTCCATGTTGATGGATAGATCTTTATACGTGTTTAATGTATAATTGTGAAAATATTTTCGTAGTCGAGTTACGGGTTGGTTTTTAAATGATTCTATAGATGTACCGGGATAGCGGGTATGTGGTACGAGTTGCCCTCGGTGGAAGTCCAGAAACGTTCGCAGAGTAGGTGCTTCGTGCCTTCGGGTTAATCCCCGTAAATGAAGTAGTGGGTGCTTTGTACCCTCAGGTTTTGGGCACGTAAATTAGGCAGTTACGTTGTTGTAGCTCCGTATAGAACTTGTCATTACCTAGCAGGTCTTAAATGATTTTGGGATAGGTAATGGGCAGAAGTCTATAGTTATTACATCTGTCTATTTGTGATAGAGTCGGTACATAGGATTCATTTATCTTTCTTCGGTGTGTGATCCGAGTGGAAAAATAATGTTTTGGTTACTGCTTTTCTTTAACTGTAAAACGTTATTAGCATTGTTGAAATGCTTGGTTTTGAAGTTGAAAAACTTGGGTTTTAAGATGTAAAACCGTTTTGAGGCTCATGTGGTTGAGTTAAGTTTTACTATGTGATTGCATATCGTGCTTTACTACATCATAGTCTGTTCTATTGGGCTTCGGCTCACGTAGTAGAGTTTGTTAAAACTTTTTTCAAGTGTTGATGATCATGTAGAGTTGATCTAGATGTGTTCGTGATGGCAGGAAGACTAGTATATAGTTTTCCCTTTTGTTATACGAACATGTATTCATATATATGTCGCCTGTTTCTAAAGGTATGTTTTGTAAGCCTTGAGGCTATATACTGTACATGTATGGATAGGTATGCGTGTTGCTCTGAGAGTAAACCTTGGGTACTCTTTTAATTTCAAAAGCTATATTATTTTTAGATGAATTGTCTATCAGTAAAAACCCTATCTTTATAAATGGTGGTTTGGTGGGCTTTTCACGTGACCCTAGTTTTTGGGGTGTGACAACAAGGGTGTCGCGGCTGTGACTAAAATAGGGAAAAATATGTGTCCCAAAAAATATAAATGGCGGCCGTTACTTTGGGTTCAACAAAACACACGGCCGTGATAACCAAGGGTCGCGACCGTCATGTTTTTAAAACCATAGAGCTTTTTTATGTGTACAGTGTGCTAGTGAGTGTGAAAAACAAATCAAAATATACTTGTTTAATAAAGAAAACTTATATAAGCATGCTTTTGATTGAAATGAATAGAAAATAAATAAATACCCAATAGAAACCTTATCCACGACACCCTCGAGAGAGTGAATATAAGGGTTTATATAAATGCCGTGGTTTTTTAAGGTTACCTCGTATGAATATCCGCCTCGAATGTCTCCTCGGATGTGGGAATCGAATACTGCCAAGCCAAACATGCTCCAAAGTCTCATCGGTGCAAGCAGAGACATGAACTAGGCTTGGAAGTGTGTAGGATGAATATCAAAATATCGGGTGGGATTCAAAATCGGCAGAGTTTTGGTATCCTAATTGCTTCTCTCTAATTTCTGTGCAAAACATCGCCTATTTATAGGCAATGTGGGAGATCCAACACCCTCTGGAATGCTACCACCTATCCAAAAAGGTGTCAAAGTGGCGGCTGCCACCTTTATGCTTTTGTACAGTGCCGGCCGTGCCCTTTATTTGTACTGATAGTGACAGTCGAAACTTTCAAAAGTTGCGGCAAGGTTTAGGATTTTTGGAAAGTGGCGGTCGTGAGATTCAAAGGTGGAAGCCTTCTCTAGGGTCACAAAAAAAGTTGCACCTATGAGTGTAAGGACACAGCCTGCTCTAGGGTTTTGAAAAAGGTGGCAGCCGTGAGGATATGGATGTTACGGCTTGGAGGTTTTTTAGTGGTTTCTTGGATTTTGAACCGAATTCCTGACTTTGCTTGCTTAGGAGTATCCTTGAGCACAATTTCCATATTTTTGTCATTAGGGAGCATTCGAGACGAGTGCCTAAGATTTGGCTTGGTCAAATTGGGGTGTCTACAGTTGCCCCTTTTTGACAGAGCTTGTAACAACTCGTGGTTCAAGTGAATGTCAAAGCTCTAGAGACAAACAGATTGAACAAGCCGCTAATCTTAGGCCCAAACAAAACATACAAAAAATTGTGGTCGAACCCAAATTTCCATCGAGCTTCTTACGTAGCCCCATTTTAAGGGATCAAATCGATTTGTGTTCATAGGGTAATGCATGTGATGTAAACAGGGTAATCATGATGCATGGAAGATACGATACGATGAAAACAAGTGTAATGCAAACATACGGACATTTAAGGTTGTAACGGAGAATCACCACGGATCAGTTTTAGGCCTTAAATGGGACCGAGAAGGGGCATTTTTAAGGTCATGCGAGGACCGAATAGCCAGTTTAAGGTCGCGAGGAGGACTGATTATTCTAGGGGCAGTTTTAGGTCATGTAAGGACCGCAAAGGTAAAGGGGCAACTTTTAGGTCGTGTAAGGATCGAGGAGTCAATTTAAGGTCATGAGGAGGATCGAAGGTTTAAAGAGGCATTTTTAGGTCATGCAAGGACCGAAGGAGTCAGTTTAAGGTCATGAGAAGAACTAACGAGTCAGTTTAAGATTATGAGGAGCTCCGGTGAATTAGTTTAAGGTCTTGAGGAGGACCGACAAGGTAGATATCAATTTTAGGTCATGAAAGGGATCAAAGGATCAGTTTAAGGTTACGAGGAGGACCGGTGAATCAGTTTAAGGTCTTGAAGAGGACCGATGAGATAGATATTAGTTTTAGGTCATGAAAAGGACCGAAGGATCAATTTAAGGTCATGAGAAGTACCGGACACTTTAGAGGTGGCTAGAAATTCAATAGAGGCTAAAAAGAAGAATTTTAGCTAACCAAAACCAAAACAAGAGTTACCCATACCCAAGAGAAAAAGTTCAAAAGGTGGGGGCATGAAGAAAATGGCGGCCATTACTTCCCAAAGTGGCAGCTTGAACGTTTTGCCCTAGGATGTTGGTGGCCCGATCGTTCAGATATGGCGGCCGTGTGTAACCTTTAACAATAGTCATGGCCGTGAGAATCTAACGCAGCGGCTCGGGTCTGGATGTTGCGGCCGCCATTTTTAAAGGAGACTGGATCTCACGGCCAAAAGGTTGTTAACAGTACAAGGGTCTGAGGAGTTTCAAAACTCCATTCGTGTGAGCTGAAGAAAAACCCTATTCTCTGTCGGTTTCCTTATCTCTCTTAACTCTCTCATTCTCTCTTGGTCTCTCTCAGTCTCTCTTGCTCTAAAGATGTAACGCCCCGATTTCAAGAAACGTTAAAGACATATATATCTATATAATTAGGGTTATTCTACTAATTCATTCATAGATAAGTAAAGTACTTAATTGCATAAATAAAGCATAATATTTGACAAAATATTATAACGAGTATAAGTTTTACAGTTATCCATCAGAATGATGATGGTCTATGATATGTATCGGCCGCTCTCAGTGTGAGACCTAGATCCTTTTTCTTTTTCGTTTTATATATTTGACGTGCTTGTTTGTGCTTCATTGTTGTAGAACAACATATGTCTTATGTGTTTTACTATTCAAAGATGCATGAGACGTTAGTTTACGTTCTTTAAGCGTGTTCGGTTGGTTTGTTTCGAGCTTGCGCAAGGTTGTGTGAGGTGTTTTTCAGTTAGCTGGAGGGTTCAGTCGACTAATGTTGGTGAGTCAGTCGACTGAACTGGTCACTGGAAAATTTTTGGGCTTAGCCGTAGCTTTTCAGTTGACTAAAAGGAGGTTTTTAGTCGACTGATGTCCCACTAGAGGCTTTTCAGTCGACTGACCTGTGTGGTCTAGTCGACTGACCTGAGGCGGTGGACTGTTTTGGGGCTTTCCAGAGGCTTTTCAATCGACTGACTTGTGTGGTTCAGTCAATTGACCTTCTGTGTTTTGGCGTGGCTTATAAATATCCACCTTTTGGCAAATATTTTCATATCTTGGTTGCTTCTTAGCTAAGTTTCTCCTTTTACTCACAAAACCTCCACTTTTTCTCTAGACTTTTGAGGGCCCAGGGCTTAGTTTTTCGCGATCTGTTAGTAGATCCTTGTTATTCACACTGTGGGCTCCGCTTCCATCCAGACAGAATCTCGTTTCAACAAAGTCCAATTTTGCACGTGGATCAAGACGTTGAGTTTTTGACTCACTGAGATAAGATCCTAGATTATGCTGTCTTTAAAGGGTGCTACGTGCAATTATATGCTTTTTTACTGGTTAAAAATGCTTTAAATATCATGTTTTATGTTTAAACCTTGTTTGTTTGGATGAAAAAGCATGTTTTTCACTTTTTGTTGGTTTATTACATGATATGGACTTGTGGATGGTCATGGTTTTCAAAAGGGTGATTTTGAAATCGGAGGATTTATGAAAATCTTGAAAAACGTGTTTTGGAGGTTTGGAGCTAACCCTCGCGGTTGAGTCTCAACTTTTAAACGTTTTGATGAAAACAGTGGAAACATGTTTTTAAGGTTGTTTAATTTCCATGTTGATGGATGGATCTTTATACAGGTTTAATGTATAATTGTGGAAATGTTTTCGTAGTCGAGCTATGGCCTGGCTTTTAAATGATTTTATAGATGTACTGGGATAGCAGGTATTTGGCATTAGTTGCCCTCGGTGGAAGTCCAAAAACGTGCGCAGTATAGGTACCTTTGTCCTTCGGGGTAATTCCCATAAAGAAGGGGTGGGTGCTTTTGTCCCTCGGGTTTCGAACCCGTAAAGTCAACAGTTACGTTGTGGTAATTCCGTATAGAATTTATCATTACCTAATAGGTCTTAAACGATTTAGGGATAGGTAATGGACATGAGTCTATAGTTATTACCTTTGTCCGTTTGTGATAGAGTCGGTACGTAAGATTCATTTCTTTTCCTTGGTTGTATGATTCGAGTAGAAAACAACGTTTTTGTTATTATGTTTCTCTATCTGTGAAACGTTATTTGCATTGTTGAAATGCTCGATTATGAGGATGGAAAACTTGGGTTTTTATGAAAGAAAACCGTTTTAAGGCTCCTGTGATTGAGTTAACTTTATACTATATAATTGTATATTCTGCTTTATCGCATCATAGTTTATTCCTATTGGGTTTCAGCTCACGGTGTTAGACTTGTTAAACCTTTTTCACGGAGTGACGTTGAAGCTCATGAGGAGTAGATCTAGTGGTGCCCGTGGTGACGGATGATGGAAGATTGCATTTAGTTTTCCTTTTGTGAACCTGTTCCTGAAGGCGTGTTTTATACGCCATAGGACAATATATTATATGCATGTTGGAACTGTATGTTTTCTGTTTATGAGAGATAAACCTTGGGTTCCCTTTTTCTTTTAATTGCAAAAGCTGTATTTGATTGTAGAAAAAAAAAATCCTAGTTTTATAAAACTAGTGCTTGGTGAACTTTTCACATGACCCTAGATTTTGGGGCATGACACTCAGGTTTTGGCTTATTTTCGCAGGTAGTTGTGTTAGGACATGAGGTGGGTTGGTGACGTATCTTCCGGGATTACATTCTCCTTTGCTTGTGGTCGTTGTTGTTATTCTTCTGTGTTCCAAACGGCAGTTCCCTTGCGTGATTTCGAGAATAATCATTTTTAGTAGTTTCTTAAGCCAAACTTCAACTAGAGTTAGTTGATAGGGTCATTATCTCATTTTTCCTTTTCGTGACACTAAGATTTCCTAAGATAACACTCTTAGCTATTTACTTCAAAATTTTTGGATTCTTAGCTTCTTCTCCTGAGTTGTTCATTTTGAGATCTTTGAAGTGGGTTGGGTCCTGGCATAGTTTTAAGGACTTTAGTATTCTTATCAAACTTAGTTTTCTCGGTATGTTTTTGTCATCTTATAAGGGTATCTTTGATGCTTTACATAAAGAGGCGTTGGGCTTTGGTCTTAGTGGTGTTGAGGGTGGTGGAAACGAACTAACACCGTCGAGTATGATAAAATGATTAGCAGCAAGTCTATTCATTTGTGGATGTCATTAACATTTCCTATCAATCAGGTCAAAACACCGCCAAGTTTTACAACACCACTGGTAAGCATACTGATCTCTTATTTCTAGGGTGGGGTCTTAGAAGACCTAAGGGTTATGGCATCCTTAAATTTTTTATTGGCAAAACTAGAGGGTCTGAAGTTAAAAGGTACTTAAATAGGTGGAGGATAGGTAGGCAAATCATCGATGATAGCTTCGTTCAGATTTTGAGGGTTCCTAGGTACTAGGATAAGCACATCTCCTTGTTCTTGGTTGTCTTCCTTACTTGGTGGCCTCCTCGTATCTTCATCTCTTGGGTTTAGGTTCTGACCTTGATTCCTAGGATCTCCAGTTTTGAGTTCTAACTCGTGTTCCCGCCTTTTGTCGCCCTTCTTATTTCTTCTTGATTCCTTGGACACTTTCTTCGAAGATGATCATTCGCCCTGCAATTCCAACATCCTTTTATCAATTTTATGCATTCTTTAGAATGTACTTTTCTATAGGAGTCACATAGGTACCTAAAGTTTCTTTAGTCGTTCTTTTCTTGTAACACGCTCGAGTTTGGTCTCTTTTTGGCTTTCCTTCCGACATTTAGAACACAGGCTTTCTAGATTTTTTTGGGTGCGGATCGCCCTTTCTTTCTTTAGGTTTTGGAGGTGTGTCAATTTGGAGGTAAGCTTGCATTGCTTGTTTTTGGCGCCGGATTACCTTGAATAGCCCATCTACTTTCTGCTAAAGTTGCTCTAACTGGTTGCCTACATTGGTTATGATTTGGTCTCGTGTGCTATTACTGATAGAAACCATAACTACAGTTTATAAAGGATGTGGTTAGGATTACAATTTTTGTTGAATAAATTTGTATTTTGCACAAGCGATTTAGCAATTTCTATTCTGATGGAGTTGGTGTCTTAAAAGAATGAACTCAACTCGATTAATTTTTCCCAGACATTCCATTAGAAGAAATGGTGATAAGGCGTTTTTCTTATTGGAATTCAAGGATAATTGCTCGGTTGATATAATAAAATCTTGGAGAATTCTCATGATTTTATTTTTTTAAGGATTTTCTTGAGTCTATCTTTCTACGAGATTCTAGGGTAGTTATCTAAATTATTGTATTATCTTTATTCCTAACATGAAATGTTCGAAAGATAACACACATTGCAAGTACTTACATCTTTACACAAAAGTAATGTTTTGAAAAGTAGTCATATTGTAACAGCCCGATATGTGTTTATTTTTATAATTTTCTGTTTTCAATTAGGTGAGGAGACGGAATTAAATGTGGGTGTGGGAGTTATAAAATTTTATTCATTAACGGTAGAATTAATAATATGTAAAGGTGAAATTTAGATATATGGTGAAGAACGATATCGATATGGTTATGTTAATAAATAATTCGAAATATTTAAATGTGAGCAAAGTTGGAGGATTGAGTGGAAATTCAAGTAAATGTCAAAGAATTCAGTTCAGGGGTCACCGCTTGAGCGGTGGGAGTCCGCTTGAGCGGACTATCGGAAAATGCTTGGACAATTCTAGAACATTGAAGAAAGGTTGGGAGTATATATATATATATATATATATATATATATCTATATATATATATAGAGAGAGAGAGAGAGAGAGAGAGAGAGAGAGCCCTCCAGCCCACGTGAGACACTCCTCTCCCATTTCTCTTTTGCTCCTTTTCTCCTCTTCTTCCTTTTAGAGAGAGAGAGAGAAACCCATGTTCAACCTGAAAACCTAACCCTTCACCATGGGAATTGAAAGATTGAAGCTAGATTGAGAGTAACCGAGGATGGAAATCAAGTTTTGGAGCAAGGAGGTGGAAGATGGAGCATCAAGGAGCCAAGATCTCTCAACATCAAAACCCTAGAAGAAAGAACTTGGAGGAATCTAAAGCTTTTGAGAAAATCTGAGGTAGGATCTAGATTTTCTCATTTGTGTGTTAAGATTTGGGTTGATATTTTGTTTCTATGCCTAAAATTGAGTTGATTTCATGTTTGATGGAAAGATTGATAGGTTTATGGGTGTATTGCATTCGGTTTGATGGAAATGAGGGTTTTTAAGAAAGGATTAACCATGAATTTGGGAAATTATTACATAAAAAGGGACTATGAGATTTGAATCCAATATTTTTGGGGTAGAAATCAAGATTTGAAGATTGTTTGATGATGATTTAAAGGTATTGAGGTTAGAAACACAAAACAGGAGAAAATCTGGGGTTTTCTCGAGTGCCAGCGCACTTGAGCGGAGCCTTGTCCGCTCGAGCGGTCAACTGGTAGAGAGTTGGGCGCTCGAGCTCCTGACGTCTGCTCGAGTGGGCTGGCTGCGCAAGGCCAATTTGTTTTGATCATATCTTCCTCATTCGGACTCCGAAGAGGGTCATTGTTGTACTCAAATCGAAGCCCCAGAAGTCCTCTTTCCAATAAGACTACTCTCACAAGAAAATTCTTTTTCTAGCAAACGTTATGATAAAAATAGTGAGGGTATGTCAAATTTTCTTAACCATTTTTTACCCATTTTTGGCCTAATGCTTTGAAAAGGATATTTTCATCAATATTGAACCTTTTCATCAAATTTCTTATCTCTTGGGCTATGGATATACCTACTTTACTACACCTGGGTTGGGATGTAAGTGTAGTACTAATTGGTTGAGTTTGTGATAAAAATGGATTTTCGACATATAACCAAGGTTTTTATGAACAAGTACGAGCATGGTTAATTGTGGGTGATGTAGTGACATAGTCATTATTTAAGATTTTAATCTTTAGAGAGAAAACATGGATTTTTTTAATTTGTATATATATATATATATATATATATATATATATATATGTGAGTATGATGGGTGCATTCCATTTCTTTATACGGCATAAATTCAATTTTTGTGTTATTGGTGCATTTTGAGATTAATCAAAGAAACGTAAAATATAATTCATGAAAGGTTGTGTATTGGAGCTTATGATGCATCTGATTTGAAAAGAGAAATTGAATACTAAAACCTATTGTGACTTGACAATGAAATGGGAAAGTTAAAATTGGAATTGAAACGATAATGTGTGAAAATGATTGGGAGAGGAACCGGTTGTGGGTTGGACTCCTGGTTTTTGTAAAAAAAATGAACAAATAATGAACCGTATGGATTGATGTGGATTAAGTTGGGCTAGCGGCTCCGTAGTGAAAGACCAAAAAACTTGCACAAGATGGGGACTACATGCCCACGAGTTAGTCCCCGAAATGTGGTGTTGTATCGTGGTGAGTTATAGAGCTACCTATTACCCAATGGTTTCGCGTAGCCTATTTGGAATTATAGGGAGGGGTTTCTATAAGCTGCACCCGATACCGGTTCATTAATTGTGATACGGTTTTGTGATAAACCGGGTAACAAAATTGTGACACGATTTTTGTGAAAAATCGAATAATGAAACGATGATGATATGGATAATATGAATGAATAAATGGGCACAAATTGGCGTGTGTGAGTGTGTGCGTGTGAAGGAATAATAAATTAGTAAAAATTTGCATTTTTCTTCGGCTGCACCCATCACACCTCACAAATCATGCATTTCATTTGAGTAAATCTTTAACCTACGAGGAGAACAGATGATACTGAGACTATGGATGCATTTGGGGATCGGCTAGATGATGGGTCTAGTGTTTCTTTTCTTTATGCCATATGTACACTTGACATTAAGTGATTTGATGTTATTGATCTTGTTCTTATATTTTGGATAAGTCAGACTAGTGAAATGACATTTTATTTTGTAAACAAACTTTTGGGACATAAAGCATTATTTAGGATTTGTTATGCATCTATGAAGTAAATATAT
>JAULJZ010045330.1:0-14307 GCA_032270985.1 Heliamphora pulchella
TTTTGCACAAAAAGCAAACCAAATTGCAATGCATGTCCGATGAGAGGAGAATGCCGGCATTTTGCAAGTGCATTTGCGAGGTAGGTCTGTCATCCGTAATGAATAACTGCATCTAAAGTACCACACAGGCTAATTGTCTCAATATCAAGTTGGGTTTTTCTCAAATGTCACATGACTAATGAGCCATTTTGGATGCAGTGCGAGGCTTGCCCTCCCGGGGCCAGAAGAGAAAAGTATTGTGAGTGCAACTGGAAACAAAGGAGCTAATCAGATCCAAGTGGATGCTATCAAACCATTGCAGCTTCCTCTACCTCAGGCCAATCAACAACTGCAAGCACTATCTCAAGTCAATCACTGTGAGCATACCATTGAAGTGCCAACAACAGCAGAACCCATCATTGAAGTGCCAACAACACCAGAGCCTACTGTTGAACTACCAGCAACACCAGACCCTGAACAACCACAAGTACCATATAGTGACATCGAGGACGCAATATGTGAAGATCCCGAGGAAATTCCTACCATAAAACTTAATATTGAAGAGCTAACGCAAAATTTGCAGACTTACATGCAACAGTATATGGAACTTCAGGAGGCTCATATGTCCAAGGCTTTAGTAGCTTTAACTCCAGAAGCTGCTTCAATCCCTATGCCTAAACTTAAAAATGTGAACCGGCTAAGAACAGAACACCGAGTGTAAGTAGGAACTTTCCATGCACCAATAAATTGACAAAATCATTAAAGCCAACACTGGTCCCATTACCTCTTACTGGATAAAATAAGATTCATTTAGCTTGCCTACTGGTCGTGATCCTCTTAGATAATACTCATGAAGCTAAGGGGAAGTTTACATGTGGTACAGAAGCACTCAGCTTAATACAAGACAAAGTCATTTCCAAATTTATAGTCCACAATCCACATACATAACCAAGAGGAGAATGTATGACCCAGTTTGATTGTAGGAAAATATTCTAAAATACAATATTCACTAATTAGCCAGAAAAAATGCATATCAAACAAATCATTTTGCAAGAATTTTGTGAAGTGTTGAATTTTGGCTAATGTAAATCAATTGTTTATTCTCATTCTGCAGTTATGAGCTTCCAGACTCACATCCTCTACTGGAAGGGGTGAGTACACTTTTGTGGAAAATGTAATTTGATTCTCCCACGTCTAAATATTTTTTTCTAGCTGAATACACTTGCTAAAATTACAGTTGGACAAACGAGAGCCTGATGATCCATGCTCATACCTTCTTGCTATATGGACACCTGGTAAGTACCGAACACAAACATCAATATAGCACACGCTTATCACCAAACTCCTCAGGATTGTTCAAAACACCAAAGTAACTATTCTACAAAAGATCATCCATTATTGCTTCAAGGGACATGGAAAATTGGATGATTATCTCATTCATCTTTTTAAAATTCTAGTTTCTAAACAACCCACCCAGCTCTTCTGCATTCTCATTCTGCAACTAGGCTAGGAAATGGACATGGAAATTTAGATAAGTAGCTCATTCATGTTTTATCCAGCGCTTTGGGTTTTGCTAATTTATGCTACTAAATGTGACAATGTTGTGTCAGGTGAAACTGCAAATTCGATTCAACTACCGGAAAGGAGGTGTAGCTTCCAAGAATTTGGGAAACTATGTGGTGAGAAGACATGTTTTTCATGCAGTAGCATCCGAGAAGCAAACTCCCAGACTGTTCGAGGGACCCTTCTGGTGAGGATATGCGTACATTTCTATGTAGTATGAGGTAACAAACTAGCTAAATCAAATTCTATCTAATACTTATTACACATCATAAACAGATACCATGTCGAACAGCAATGAGGGGGAGGTTTCCCCTCAATGGTACATATTTCCAAGTTAATGAGGTAAATAATATACCCATCTTTAGAATTTCTTTCTTGCAAACACACCTTTTTTCCAATTAGGTTGCACTAAAGAAGAATTTGCATATGCAGGTATTTGCGGACCACGAATCTAGCCTTAACCCAATTGATGTACCAAGGGCTTGGATTTGGAATTTGCCGAGACGCACAGTGTACTTTGGAACCTCTATACCAACAATATTTAAAGGTAAAAGACCATAAAAGATTGCCTGTCAAACATTATCTACTTTCCAAAAAAAAAATGTGGTTCACATTTCTCTTGTCTATTAGGCCTATCAACGGAAAGTATTCAATACTGCTTTTGGAGAGGTACGTAAGAACAGCAAACTTTCTCTTCCTGGTTGTTTGTATTAGTTTTCAAATAATTCACAGTGGATGGTACACAACAAAGCAAATAAAGAACAGCCGGACAACACTCTGGAAAAGACCACATTATTCACTTCCAAAAAGGTTATTGTAGGCACTCTTCTCTTGTCACCATGTATGGAAGAATGAAAAACTAACAAAAACAAATTTTACCAAATCCAAGTTTCTGTATATCAACTTTACTAAAGAAGCCTCAAAAATATTGGAATTCTCCAGCAGGAAAAAGAAGAGAACTGCATATTAATTTTCAAGGAGATGAACCAAAACAATTGTGAGAATTTAGAACATTTCCTTTACTTATCAGAAAAATAGAGAATTTAGAAAATTCCTTGACAAACTCTTGATATGTCCTAAGTGAGGACTGAAGACCCTTAAAACTAGCAGATGGAAATCCCTGCTTTATAGAATGGCTAACCCAGCTTTACAAGCTGAACACTTGCAATAAATAAATAAACTTATTATACACCATTATTTAATTTAATTAATCATTCAACACTAATGAAGTTTACTCAAAAAAGAAAACTTATGATCTATTGGATCGTTATGATTCTTATGGTATGGATACATGTTACGGATTAGGAGTTGAAAACATCAGTTTACTGATTACTAATATCTAAACAGGCTTTATTAAACCTATCAAATCAATATTTCAATGCAATAGATTTACAAGCATATCCCAAGAGCTAGATGATATGGTTAGAGACATACCTTCAGAAGCAGAGGTTTTAATTAACTGGTGTATCTCAGTCGAGGGGGGATTAGTCGAGTGGCATAAGAAACCTAGATACCACTAACCAAGAAAAAAATACAAGCACAATCTTATAGTCCAACAATCTTCTGAAGTTATCAAAACTTGTTGCATCCATGCAAGCTATGAAGCACGAACATGCGGTGTTGTGGCCGTGTCGGACACGTCATATAGCGTGCTCTAATTTTTTTTGTTCTTGTTCTTATTATTTTTATGCAAGACATGGCATCAAGCATGTGCGTGTCCAATAATAGATGCACCGCAGGAAAGGACTAGGGCTCTAGTGAATTTTTATGAAGAATTTTCAAAAATCTAATAATAACTATTCAAAACATGTTAACTAAGATTAAGAAAACAAATAAAGCCCTAAATATACCGATCATTGTTCAACCCTTAAATATGGAGTAAATATATAATTTAAATATATATTTGTTTGCCCTATGCCTACCATGTCCATGTCCTTATTTTTAAAAATTGACGAGTCCGTTTCATCTATGTCCATATCCCTAGCATGCAAGGCTTGCAAGTTATAAAAAAATAATAAATAAATAACTTATTTTACATGACAAACTAAATGACACTGGATGTATGTGACACCCCTCTCTATTAACCTTCCTGTAAAACAATTTTTTTCAGGTTTTGTTTGCGTAAGGGGATTTGACCATAAGACAAGGGCACCCCGTCCTCTCATGGCAAGACTACACTTTCCAGCTAGCAAATTACCGAAGTCAAAAGGTAAGACAGATGAGAAGCGAGAATAATGCACTCATTGTAGTTGAACCTATATCCAAAGTGCCCAAAGAACAATGTGGAGATAGCACCACCGGACTAACATTTAGTGGCATGACACTCAGCAAGAGTGGCTCCGTTGATGGGAGCACACGAGGAGAATCTGCTAACTTGTTTTATTCCATGATGAATCTCTAATGTTATGTGTATAACATAATTCGTAGTTATTTAATGCATGCTCAAAGTTGAGCAATTGTTTTACAGTCAGCAAAATAACACCAAAATATGCCATCTGGTTGCCTTTTCCTTTCTTTTTTTTTTTTCTCACCGGGAAAATATCTTGCTGCTGCTAGTGTCTGCTCTTTTTTTTCCAAATACACAGAAGAGAGTGGCACCAGAAGTTTCAGAAATAAAAAGTGAAACTTGAGACCAAGATGTATGCTCGACAGTTAAGACTCGTGAAAAACACAGCTGAGTTAATTCCTTCACCTGCAAGGAAACTAAAAGTGGATAACTTGAGTTGCATAAGGAGGCTAAATTGGACGATTGTGAAGCAAAGCCTCACATTGCCTAATTAAAAAAGTAATATACAATATAAAAGCGTGTAGACACTCTTACCTCAATAGTTAGCTTTTGGAGTTGAATTTTACCTAAAACTATTTAGCATGGTATCAGAGCTAGACTACTAGGGATTGGTAGGGTGCGTGGCGGTAGGTGCTGCTAAGTAAACACGCTACACGTGAAGGAATGTGTAAAACGAAGTCCTACATTGCCTAAGTAGAAAAGTTATGTGCAATATATGAGCGTGAGGACACTCTCATCTCAATAATTAGCTTTTGAGATTGAATTCTATCTAAGATCGTGTAACGTGATGAGTTAGGTTGATCCAACAAAAATATCACACGATCGCTCTCATTTTCCTAATGTGGGAAAATTAAATTAGCTTCTACTCAAGGTTTTTTCTTAACTTTTCACTTTCCTTTTCTGTCATGATCCAGGCCAGCCTAAAGAAAAAGGTTGCAGCAAAACAATCCATTGAAAGCAAAGAGATTGCCCATTGACAGCGGCAAATAAAGCTAGCACAGAGATTGCCCACTGACAGTGGCAAATAAAGTTTATTTGATGAGAGAACAAAAATATCAATAATCAAAGTGTCTATATGACCAGAGACAATTGACTAAAATATCAATTTTTCCCATTCCGTTCTTGTAAGTCTTTGACCTGTTTTGTTTGGATTTTTTCTAACTCCCAATAACAAATGGGATGAAAACATTATTTGATTTTACCGCCTCATTTTCTCCTACCCCACTCCCCATTACATAACATAAATATTTTTAAAATATAAATACATACATAAAATATATATTTTATAAATATAATAAGTTTAAAATATTATATTTATCTCTAATTTTTCTTATCTATTCTTACATTTGGTATTTTTAGTTCTATTAATTTATTAATTATTATTTTTTATTTATTATATTATCTATAACTTTTATTAATATTATTATTTTAAATCTTACAAACTATTCATGAAATATCTCAATCTTCATCCCATTTTCCACTGCAATTTTTTATCCTATTTTTGCCCCGATCAAATAAGGAACGGGAATGGAGAACTCATCCCCGCCCCGGCCGTCCCATTGCCATCCCTACTAAAATCAAGCTTTGTTGTCGATGATTCCATGATTATACAACTTCAAACTAACATCTGACTGCGCCACAAGATCAAACAAAAGAACCATAGTCGGAAAATACTCTCATCAAAAAGAAAGCAATCAGCCAATCCACAATCTGATATAATTAACTCACCTTGAGAAATCAGATGCGGCGGTGACACAACGACGGCGCCGGATATTATACAGCCGGAGAGATGTCGGCGACAATGGTGACGATGGTATTTGGTGAAGAGATTGCAGAGAAAGCTTATTTGATACGTTTTGTGGAGTTTCTGGGAGGAGAGAGAGAAGAGTTGTTGGGTAATTTTGCCGCCATGCCGCTTTTTGTCTTCCCTCCCATATTTTTGGTTCGTCACTTTGAAATGGGGCCATGTCGCTGTTGGACCGGTTCTCTCAAATTGGGGGGTCCAGTATTTGCGTTTGGTCTTTTTTTTTTTTTTTTTAATTAGTTTTAGTTCTTTAAAGTAGTGTCGATTTTGTTTATAATTCACTATAAAATATTTTAACGCGAGAGGTTCAGTTAGACTTTTGAACATCAGATAAATTTATCTGTGTATTTTTCAAAACATACAGATAAATTTATATGTTTTACATAAATAAATATACAGATAAATTTATCTGTATGAAGAACACTGTACCTTTTTAAAATACGTATAAAGTATACAGATAAATTTATCTCTCTTGTATAAATAAGCAGACAGATAAATTTATCTGTATAAAAAATACTGTGTATTTTTAAAACACATATAAAGCACACAGATAAATTTATCTATCTTGTATAAATAAACAGACAGGTAAATTTATCTGTCAAATTATACTTATTTTACTAAACAGATAAATTTATCTGTTACTTGTACTTATTTGACTTAACAGATAAATTTATGTGTCTAACATTTGTCAATATTAGAAAAGAACGACAGATAAATTTATCTGTATATTTATCTGTATGAATTACATATAAATTTATCTGTTTATGTTAAATTTATCTATGTTGTAGATAATTGGACATCGCGTGTTAAAAATTTTGTTGGTGGATCTTACACGTTAAAACTTATTTTTTGAGATTTTTGGCTGAAAACCCCTCTTTTTATATATAGTTTTTAAAATTTTTTGTGAATATAAATAACATTAGTTAAAATTAGTAAAGGTGTTTGGCAAGGCTTTTTGCAACAGTTTTTAACTTTATTTTACTAATTTTAGTTATAAGTTACAATATATTCTAAACACTCACAACTTTTACTACAAAGTATAATTACTTTTTTTCTATTTTAGCTACAATTTTTTACCAAATATTCTCAATTTTTACTACAAGTTGCAATATATAAGTTATTAGTTTCAGTAATATCAAATACTACCAGTATACTTTTTAGTTATAAATAAAAATATTAAAAATATATTAATTAAAAATAATAAGAAAAAATTAAGACGAAAAAAACTTATTAACTAGGCTTTAGTGATTTTTTTTTTAATAATCTTTTAAAAATTTTAACCCGAATGGGTATTTTTTAAATTGACCTCTTTATGAGAAACTGAATAAAAAAGAAGAAAGAGATCGTATTAAAAACTTAAACACGAACTATTATACTTTTTAAATTGTTGATCGTAGATAAATATTTATTTTGGATTTTTACGTACCTTTTTATTAAGGGTCAAACTGACATAGTTCATTGAAAAGCATATTTTTAAAAAAAATAAGCTTAAGAGAAATTATTTTGGCATACCTAGATTGATCATTACACGAAATGATTTTAAATAGAGTTACCTGTGGTGCTAATTATATCAATAATTGTGATTGTGCTATATTATTTGAGATATTAAGTTGGTAAAATAAATTAGTATCTCTAGCATGATTGACATCTTTAATATGGGCGAGTAAATTTGAAATAATGCATTTACTACAAGCAAGCAACTCTAAAATTGTGCTTTTAGTGCTTACGAGCAACTTTGAGATTATGTCTTAATATTAACTATCAACTTTTGAAATAATAGGCAAGCAACTTTAACGGAGTATCTTTAATGTTGGCAAGCAATTTTAAGAGATTACTTTTAATGATAACCATAACTCATTGAGTGATTGATAATAAATAAAATATGTATAAATATACTTACAAAGTGTTTTAATACTTATAAAAATAATAGAACTCACCTTCACATTGTATATTGATATTAAAGTTTTTTTATTCCTATTATTCTATTAATATTGCTAGTGCACAGATTTATTTACAAATTCAAACACACATCTTTTACATTGGTTGAATTTCACATATGAGAAGAACCCAACTCTTGTGAGTAGGGTTTACAAATATGTGGAAAACATATATCATTTTCATTATTATATTAAAATAGATTGTGGTTAGCATAACTCCTACTTATTTTATTGAACCTAGTCATGCGTACCTGAGCTGACATACTAAAAATTATGAGTTACTGAATCGGCAATGGAATTTGCTTCTTTTGTGAATTACAATTCCAATTGTGTTTTTCTCATCAGATGGGCACATAAAAAAATTAGGGTTTTCCATTTGTATTTGCTTCTTCTACATAGGGGTGTTAAAAAATTCGAAAAAACTAAAGAATCGGTCCAAATCAGACCAATCCGTGCGGATTGATTTGATTTTAATTTGAGTTGGTTTAGTTTCGGTTCTAAAAATATGTAAACCGTAAATTACGGATCGGTTCACGAATTTTAGGCCACAGTTCTGGATCAGAACCGAACCGAACCGAAATATTTAATTCAATATATATATATAATATATTATTTATAACATATAAATATCACTTAAATATCATTTATATTTACATTTATAACATATAAATTGCCACGTTCACTTCGCGCTGTTCAGGCTTCTGTACTTTCTTAAATTAATAAGTTATTGCTGCTAACTCTAAAAAATCTCATTTGACATTCCGCATTCAACGATTGTCGCGTTCACTTCACGTTTACAATTACGTGTGCTGTGATGGACAATTACAACTTTTTGTGTTACTGTTTTGAATTATAAAAAAAAATATCTTTATTGAGTATTAATGTATTTTTGCTTAGATTTTAGGATTTTATATTGGAGTATTGCATATTAGTAGAACCGTGGTTTAAAACCGGGACCGAATCGTCAATAATAGTTTTGGTTCCAAAAATTATACGGTTTGGTTTGATCCTAAAATTTTTAAAATCGTAAAAATTAATTTAATTCTTAGTTTTATTTAAAATCGGTCCAAATCGAACCGCGTACGCACTACATATCTAGAGTTCCTAATTAGTTGTCCTAATTGTCTTCCTGATCCGGTGCCCTTAACCAGATGATGTATGATATGTATACAAGAAATGATGCCCCTATTTTCATGGGTATACTTGTTCATAACATAGAAATTGGAGCATGCCCCTTGTATCTGAGATTCTCATTTCAAAATCAATTGAAAATGACTTCTTGTATCGTAATGTAGGTCAGGTTTAGGGTTATTTTTTTAAAAAAAAATGAAGGCACAAATAATAAATGACTTTGGGTTTAAAAAGTTAGCATCCATCTTTTTCTTTTCACATTTGTTGCTTCTCTTTATTTTTCTTCATGTTTGTTCGATTATTTTCGATTATGGCTCTATTTGGGTAAATGACTTATTTGCTTATTGTAAAATATGCAAAAGCAAAAATAAGCAAATTCATTTAGCTACCTTAACTTTTAAGTGACTTATTTGTTTATTTTTATTTATTTTTACTTATTTGCTTAAATAAGCAACAATGACCCTGTTTGGGTGGTTTACTTATTTGCTTATTTGTTTATTAGCAAATATGCTAAATTCCATTTAAGCCACATCGTTTAGGTAACTTGTGGCTTATTTTTTTATTTGCTTATTTGCATATAAGCCAGCTACCCAAATAAACTTATTTGCTTATTTACTTATTTTCTTATTTTTAGCTTATTTGGTTACATAAACGACGTGACTTATTTTTTAGCTTATAAGCCAATAAGCAAATAAGCAAAACTATCCAAACAGGGCCAATGTTTGGCTTAAATCTTGCTTAAAAGTTACTTATTTAGCTTATTGGCTTATTTGCTTATTAACTTAAATCTTGTTTATTTGGCAAACCAAACGAAATTATTTATTTGACTGTTTATAAGCCAAATAAGTTATTTGTCCAAACAGGACCTATGTTTTATTCACAATTCAGGGGCCACTTTCTCAAACATCTCAAGAGTTGTTGTGGGCTCAGAAAAATAGTGTTTTAGATTTATTAAATTTCTTTAAAAGGTCTTTATCAGTTAAAAATGTTTCCTAGCCCTTTCCAATTATGAATATGAGATTATACACGAGTTCAGAAGATATTTTTAAAAAATACAATGTAGAGGCATAAATATAATTGGTGAATTTTGTCAGTGTAAAGCACTAATGATTTGTTGTTATGGCAATTAAATGGAGAACCATGTACCAAAATTCAGTAAGTAAGGCTTGAAATGTAAGATTTTGGTGTCTAGCACCTTCACACTCGCAATAGTAAATTTTTGGACCCATCTCTTGTTTTTGCAAACCAAAACAGAAATTATTATCAAAATCAAGTGCAGCTATTATGCCATTTCAATTGAAAACCACTTTTTCTAACTTTTCAAATAAGATTTAATTTTCTTGCATTGCTTGCTTTATAAATAATTTTAAAGGCTGGCCTAACATACCCAAATTCAATGTTAGGTCATTTTTTATTCAAAATGAAGACTTGATAAACCCAATTAATATTTGTCGCATTTATGGTAAGATTGTTGGACCCACTTTATTAAAAACACCATCAAATGACCAAAATGTTAAGATTGTATACTAAAAATCATATTTTAAATTTTTGTTATTTAATTTTATTTATTAATAAAATTTGTTTTTCCATTTTAAGGAGAGTCTGTATGAGCAATGTTTACGTTACATTATTTATTTAATGTTATGAATGTGTATCTTTTATTCTACATTGTGGTTAATTTGGTGCGTAGAGTTCAGATTACATAGAAAATCAGACTATCGATTCTTGTAAAATATAAGTTTATAGTTCACAGTCTTAAATGGAATTTGGACATACCATCATTACAGTTGTAGCACAGTGTTTTAATATGTCTATCTTGATTACAGAAAAATTTATAGTTTTGACTATAGTTTCGACTCATTGTGCTAGTACACGTTATGTGTATTGAATATGACTAAGTTAGGGTAATTAATTTTATACTTACTATATAAATTAATTTACACTCAATGGTTATTATGAGTAATTATGCTCTTAATTCTCAAATAATTATTAAACACGTATATTTAATACTCATTATTTTGATTTATTAAAGAGTGCGACTTTTTACAAGTTTATAATTCCAATGAGTTGGATAAATGACATTACTTATATAGTAAAATATTAACTATTGACGAAATTCACGTCCCAGTAAGGGATTGATGATACTTCCTTAAGAAAATTTATAAATTTTGATTATGTCAAATCTTGCAGTTAGATTTAATAATTCGACATATCAAAAAGTTAAGTGAAAAGTCTTAAGTAATTCTGAAAGAGGTCAATTAAATATAATTGTTAGTAATTTAATTTAATCAATTGGTATTTGTAATCTTAATATGGTGAGAATAATAACCATTTAATAACAAGAACTCGAAAATTCAGTTTTGAAAATAAGGTCAGTTGTGAGACAACCCTGACTCGTTTTATTCTTTTTTTGATGTTTTGACGTGTCGTTTTCTTTTTTTTTTTTATAGCATGTTTATATGTGTTTTATGCATGTTTGAGCTTAGAAATGCATGTTGCGTTGGTTTCTGGAGCCGTTGGGCGTTGTGGTTAAAAAAAAAGAAGATATTTTCGGTGGACCCTATAAATATCAGCCATTGGTTAGAGATTTTTAGATTTTGGAAACTTATTAGCTAAGATTCTCTTTCTCAAACAAAAAACTCCACCTTCTCTCTAGATTTTCTTTGGGATCGGATTTCATTTGTGGCGAGCAAATAGCGGATCCTTAGTATCCTTGTCGAGGGTTTCGTGTTCATCCGAACGGAATCTCGTTTCGACAAGGTTCATTTTTCGACGCATCGAGTTTTTAACTCAACGAAATAGGATCTTAGACTCTCATATCTTAAAGGGGTGTTACGTGGAATTGTATGTGTTTTTACTGTTTAAAAATGCATGAAAAATCGATTTATGTTCGAAAAAGTGGGTTTTGTTCTTAAAACGCGTTTTGGGTGTTTTTAGTTGGACGAAAGGTTTTTAAATGCGTTTTTAAATGTGTCTGTTTGTCTATTTTTGAAGCTGTGAACTTGTGTATGTCCTCGGATTTCATAAAATACGAGTTTAGTTGTTATGATTTGGGTTTAATCACAAAAATGTGAAAGTATTTCTGTCGCGCTAGGATTTTTTTGAAATTTAGTCGATTGAAGTGGGGAGTTCAGTCAACTAAATGGACAGTGTGTGAGTTCGATCGACTGAAATGGGTAGTTCAGTCAACTGACCTGAGACACTAAAAAATTCGTGGAATTCCAGTAACTTTTCAGTTGACTGAATGGGGTGTTTCAGTCGGCTGAACTCCTGTGTGGGGTGCTTTTCTCTTTTTTTTTTCTGGCTGGTCGTGATGTGGTCATGGGGGTTTGTTTTTTTATTTTTTTGTTTTTGTCATTCTTCGGGGATGACGTTGTTATGTGAAACAGGGTATTTGTACATCGTTGTGTGCATAAAAATTTTAATTTTTAAGATGCGTTAGTTGGGACAAAAATGTGGTCTTGAAAGTGCATTCATGCATAATATGGGGCGGATATGTGGTCCTACGGTGAAAACATGTGAAATGCATAGTGAGGGATGGAAATGTAGTCCTAAAAATGCGTCCATGCATCATGAGGAATGAAAATATGGTCTGGGATTGCATGTGATGCGTGTGTTGCACGGGGTTGCATATATTGCGTGTGTGGCGTGGGTTGCATTTGTTGTGTGTGTTGCGTGAGTTGCATGTGATGCATCTAGTTGTTACAAACCGTTCTTTGTTTTGAGGCTCGTGTGAGTTGAAAACTTAATATCTTTTCGTATCCTGTTTTGATCTTGGAAAACCATTTTTGTGGCTCGAGAGAGTCGTTACCTTCATATTATTATGCTAGCATGTTTAGTTTTTATTACATGTTTGTCTAGTTTTTGTTGGGTTTTGGCTCACGGTGTGGGATTTGAAAACGTTTTTCAGGCGCATATGATCACGCAGGTTGATCTGAAGGTGCCGAATGGTGCGAAAGATCTATAGTCTTTCTTTTTGTTATTTTTTTTTATCATGTAATGTATTGCTTGCTTATGGTGTTGGAACCATGTGTTGTAAGCCTGGGGGCGATATATTTAATGCATGTATGACTTTATCTTGAGAGTGAGACCCCAGGGTTTGGGTTATTACAAGTGGTATCAGAGTTCTAGATTCGAATACCTAATTGCCGTGGGAGGAGAGTGCATCATCTTGTGAGGTTGATTGCGTGTGCTTGATTGTGTGTGTTTAGATGTTTTGATAACATGAACATGATAGTTTGATGAGCATGAGAATTTTATGTATACGTGAGCATGGGGGTTGAACCTTAGGATTGATTAGTCTTGTCTTCGGGCGTTTGGATTAACAAACTTGGAAGCCAAGTTAGAAATGCGTTAGCTAATGTGTTTTCTGGCAAGGAATTTAAGTAGGTTATTTAAATTGATGCGTCACTTTTATCGATTCTACTCAGTATGTGAGACGTATTTGCATGATTGTATATAGCTAAGTGTTAGCATGATTATGTGGTTAATGTTTATGTTAGTGTGACGTGCTGCATCTTATGTTCTATATTTCTTATATATATGAACTGTGTATCCTTGAAGAGGGCGAGGTAGTGGTTTGGGTCTTAGATGTGTGCTCGGTTGCTGTTAGTTGCTGAGAGGTAAGTTTGTGGGTTGAGTGTCGACCGCTTGGTACGTAGTGGAATTAGTTAGTAAGTTAGGGTTAGCCATGCGGAGTTGACCTTGGTTCATAACTGTTGACCATTTGTATGAGCAGGATTTTATTCGGGTGTAGTTGAAGAATGGTTCGTGGTTTGGTTTTGGTAGATGGCTCCTCTTGAGAGTATGTGACTGGAAATTAAGGTTGTGTTATGGATGGTCTCGTGAGTTTAGGTTTGTGTTCTGTTTGTAGCTGTGAACTGAGTCAAGGTGTAATCGTCGACTGTGGTAAGTAGTATGCTCAGGTGTAACCGTTAGTCCGGATGGTGATCCCAAGAATGTGGTAAGGTATGGGGTTAGGAAAGAATCGATGTTTGAGAAGCCTTAGTTGCTATGACCTGTCGAAACTGACATGATTGTTGGATTTGGAACGGAAGGGCTGTGGTGAGTTTTGTATAAAAAGAAATTGCTAAGGGTGATAGGCAAGTCTTGGGTTTGAATGCTTTGATGGCGACACGTTGAGTTGTGTAGTGATGTGCTGTTGCATGGGAGATATGATTGAGTTCGTGTAGGTTAGTGGGAACCTATGAGGTGTTCTATCTGTATGGCGTATCTGGTCCAAGTGACTTGCTAGGATCAGATGACTGTGTTAGTTTTGTGGCTGTGTTATCGGGCTGGTCTTCAATTGTACAAAATCTTGTCATGGACAATGGTGTGACACCTAATGTAGTTTCAGGGTGAGAATTGTGTTCCGTGATGGGTGACCGAATAGAGGGTGAAGGTTTAGATGAAGTGTGTTCTGTGGTATTCTATGTTGTTAGACGTAGGCAACCCAAGAGGGATGTGAATTTGGTCTTTAAAAAAGTCAATAGTAATTTAAAAACCTTTTTAGAGATCTTTTAATATTGTAATAAAGCAAGATATGCAAATATATAATCAATGCAAATATTAAAAGATGATGGATAGAGAAATAGAACCAGACACCA
>JAULJZ010045341.1:0-14307 GCA_032270985.1 Heliamphora pulchella
AGAGGTATCTGTGTTGCATTCATTGGGGCTGCGGTCATTCAGTGAAGGTCAGAGAAGATATATGAATTGCATGAAATGTGTATCGGGACGGATAAACCAATTTTAAAACTATCGTTACGGCTTGTGACAGTCATGACTTAAAAAAATCGTTTTCCAGGCTTGTGTGAGTCAAAAATGGTTTATATCCTCGATTTTTCGTTGCTTATGAAAATTGTTTTAATTGCTTGAAAGAAAGTTAAAAACTGCACCTCGTTTTTCTAGCATGTTTAGCTTATATTGCATGCTTGTCTAGTTTCTACTGAGGTTTGACTTACGATGTGGGATTTAAAATGTTTTTTAGGTACCGATCATATAGGTTGATCCGGGATTGTTGGAGAGGCGGAAAATCTATAGTCTTCCTTTTTGTTCTTTCTGTATCACGTAGGTTTACATGTTTTTCCTAGTGTTAGAACCGTATAATGTAAACCATTTAGCGGTTATATTCAATGCATGCATATTTTATATTGAGAGTGTATTTTTGGGTTGGGTGTTATGTTTGGTTATATGTAAGTGTTTCACGTGACCCAGAGTTTAGGGCGTGACATGATTAGTCCACGAGAAGCTACACACTGGTGAGATGAAATTTTATTGACTGTTTGCTATATTTTAAATAGATTTCTTATTTCTAAATCTCATATTTCACCTTATAAGTTATGGAAAATAAAAAATCTAATGTATCTTATTTTAAAATTTGGGGCTGCTTAGACAATATTCATATACCAAACCCTAAAAGGTAAAAAATTACCAATATAACCTATAATATACTTTTATTGGATATACTGCTAACAGTAAAGCTTACAAGATTTTTAACATAAAAAACAATGTGATTATTGTATTTGTTGATGCTAACGTTTTTTAAGGAAAATTTTCATTTAAATCAAGATTGTAGGGGCAGTAATTTTGGGAGTGTGCTACCAAAATTAAAAGAATCTACAAACTTAGACTCTAGAAATGAGGAAATAAAACCTAGGAGGATTAAGAGAGCTCGCACCTCTGGTCTTGAATTTTATGACTTCTTTATAAAGAATGATTCAACCACACTTCATGAATATTGTCTTCCCTATATGCTGACTTTTTACAAGAAGCCATTTATGATGAAATGGACTCATTAGAGTCCAATAGAACATGGCAGCTAACAGACCTACCTTTTAGTTGCAGAATCATTGACTATAAATGGGTGTTAAAAAAGAAAATTAAAACCTAATAGCTCTGTTGATATATATAAAAGCGTAAACTATAGATAAGTCCTAGTTTGAAATGTTGTTCATATATAAGTCATTTTCAAAAATTTCATGTTCTATTAGGTCCTGTTTTAAATTTTTCTGAAAATTTAAGACATAAATACCCTTGGTGGTTAGAAATAGAAACTCGATATATATAGAATGATTGTTATCATATCTTTTTATTTCAAAATTTGTATTCACTTATTTTCAAATATTTTTTATTTCACAATAACGTGATCTGGAGCTATTCGGAGCCTTAAAATATGATTTGAATATACACACAATCGTATTAAAAAGATCCACACGGAGAAGAAGATGGTGTTGAAGCAATTTCTGATAATTTTTTCATGTTGAAGATTGGTTCTTTATTTTTCGTTTAGATGCGCTGGTTGCATCGTAATTTTTTATATACAATTTTTGGTTCTATAGATTTGGGTACATAATCCCCTTTAAATTATGAGTTGCAGAAAATGATACATGAGAAAATATTGTGCATACTCCTGTTGTAGAAAATGATACACTAAATGTATCACGTACCCCTGTTGTAGAAAATGATACATTTAGCGTATGTTTTAAACAAATAGCGTATTGTTTTAAATATACATAAAATGATACACTATTTGTTAAAACCACATAAAATGATATAATATTTTTTCGTAACTCTGTTGCAGAAAATGTTACACTAAATATATTGCGTATTCTTATTGCAGAAAATAAAAATGGTACACTAAATATATTAAATACCCCTATTACAGAAAATGATATACTAAATGCATCATTTTTGTGGTTTAAACTAATAGCATATTGTTTTAAATACACGAAAAATAATACACTATTTCCTAAAATCACAAAAAAAGAAATAATATTTTCGTGTATAGTAAACAGTGTATCATTTATAGTAGTTTAACTAAATAGTATATCATTTTTTGATATTGTTTCCATTCCAAATAGCGTATTTTTTCTGATATTGTTTTCATATTATTTTCAAAATTTGCACGATCGTGTTTGAGAGCCATTCGGAGTCTCTATATTGAAAATGGAAGTTTTTGATTTGATAGTGAAAGCTAATTTCTCGGAGCTGTTCAAAGAATTTATCTGAGAGGTGCGAAGATAGGAAATGTAGTAAGAGTATTTTTGGAATATAATTTCAAAATAGAACCTATACAGAAAGTATTCTAATTTTAGGACCTAATAATAAGTAGAAACTTAAAATGGAACTTAATACCAAATTACCCAGTATAAAACTAGACTTGTAGTTAAAGGTTTCGGACCAAAAAAAAAAAAAAAATTCTTTGACAAATATTCTCCAATGACTAGGATTACTTTTATCAGAGTTTAATTTACTATAACTGCCATCCATAATTTAGTTGTCCACTAAATGGATGTATAAACGATATTTCAAATAGTGACCTAGAAGAAAATATTTATATGGACTAATCCAAGGAGTTTATTGTCCACGGCTAAGAACACAAAGTGTATAAATTAAATAAATATCTATATAGTCTTAAATAGGAACTCAAACAATGGCATGATAAATTTGATAATTTAATATTATCAAATGGTTTTAAAGTCAACAAAAGTGATAAATTTATTTACTATAAAATTAAGAATCATGTATGTGCCATTATTTGTTTGTACATGGATGACTCATTGATTTTTGGATCTAACATATCAATTGCTAATGAAACTAAGTCATACTAAGTCATAATTTTGGCATGAAAAACTTAGAAGAAGCTATTGTAATATTGGAAATTCAAATTACTAGCTCAGAACATAAAAATTCTCTTAATCAATCTTATTGGATAGAAAAGATTATGAGAAAATATAATTACTTTGATTGTAAACCTGTCCACACTCCTTTCGATACTAGTGCTTAGTTATTTAAGAACACTACTCATAGTACTAGACATTCTGAGTATGCTAGCATTATTAATAGTCTTCAGTATGCTACTGATGTTTAGTTATTTAAGAACACTGGTGATAGTACATTCTGAGTATGCTAGCATTATTGATAGTCTTTAGTATGCTACTGACTGTATTAAACTGGATATAACTTATCATATGTGAGAGTTTTATACAATTTTAATAACAGACTTAGTATGGAGCATTGGTATGCCATTAAAAAGGTAATGCGGTATCTAAAAAGAATCATGAACCTAGAACTACATTATTAGAGGTTTCTTACTATCCTAGAAAGATACAACAATGCCAATTTGAACGCCCTTTCGGATTACTCCAATGCAACCAACGAACATATTTTCAACATAATTGGGGGATTAATATCTTGGAAATTTAAGAAATAAACTATTTTGGCACAATTTACGATGGAGTTTGGGATAACAGTGAAGATGTAAAATGGTCGAGAAACCTAATGTCAAATATTCCTTTAAGAGAAAGATCGATACCATCCATATTAAGCATTTGTAATAGTACTGTGACTATTGCAAAAGTTCAGAACCATTATTATAACAGTAAGAGATGACAAATACATCATAAACAGAGCACAATGAGAGAGTTACTCACTACTAGGGCTATTAGAATGAATTATGTACGGACTGATCATAACTCAATCGATCTTTTGATAAAAGAAGTAGCATGGAAAAATGTGTGGAACATCTCGAAAGGGAAGGAGCTAAATCCCATTGAGAAATAAGTCACTTGTAGTGAATACCCAACATATGGACTTGAGATTCTAAGAAATAAGTTCAAAGGGATAAACAAGTCATATATTTATATATATTATAAATCATGCTAAAAGAGTTATACTTTGAGTTCATCCTTAAGAAGAATGGCATCCTAAAGTAAAAGAGATTTAGTTATAATATAAATCTTAACGGGTTCTATAACTCCATGTAGAGAGGAGTACATGCACTACAAAAGTACTCTTAATATAATCACCTATATGAATGTGGAGTGAGGTCATTTTTTATGATAATTTAAGGCAAATTTTTAAAAAATATTCATTAAATCGAAATATAAGCACATGGCGATAATGTATTGCCTTGGAACACCACACAAGTGAAGTTATGCGTGATGTACTTTCAAACATAGAGTTCAAAATCAAAGTCACTTTAGTATTTATCCTACCTAAGGGTTCAAGTTGAAAGATACCTTTACTTGTACATATCTTCATATTTTCTTTCTCATATTGCATGAATTTCTTTATAAATACAATTGGAGAATTGTTGAGTTTGTAGTATCTTTTAAATAATTCATGTTGTCTTGTCGCACATTAATTGGAAAGAAAAAAGTACTTATCATAATAAGTACTAACCCTGGATTGGGTTGATAATGATGTAGACCTAGAAAGATCCTCACACACACACGAGCCATTCACCAAATTGGCCCAACTCGGATTTGAATTTGGCCTAGGAGGCTTCGAATTTGTCGAAAAACCTTAATGTTCATGTTTCACTCATCATGTCCTGTGTGCGTCAAAGACACACAAACGCGTTGGGCCAGGCCTGAGCTTCTTGTCAAGAAAGAACTATTTTGAAAAAAGAATTTTAAACGGTTTGAAAATTATTTTCTAGAAAATTGGGCCACAATTATTAGATTCTATTTATGAAAATATATGCTTAATTGGCGTATTAATTAGGTTAATCAATCCTACTTAATTAACATACTGATTAGGCTAATTATTCAGCACCCCCTTTTTTATCTTATGATTTTTTTAGTCTCATTTAATTTTTTACACTATAAAAGTGGACCTTGCTTTGCCTTTTGAACAACACAGCAAAAATAAGAATACGAGTCAAATGTAATCATCTTCTTCCTTTGTTACACTGTTATGTTCTTTGAGCAATTCTAGTTGACTATGAAGTGTGTATGGACTTTCCTTTGTGCAGGAAAAGATGAGACATGTGCTGATTTTGGCCTGTTTCATCTTGGAGATGACATGGCAATAGACTAATAGACTACTTGCACAGAGAAGGTAGAGCACGACTCATCTCATTTTCAGCTATTTTTTTTATTCTAATATTTTTGATTATTTTTCAAATATGCAGGTAGTCCATTCCCATTTATTTTTTTTATTTTGGTTCCAACAGATACTCACATTGTCCATTTATATCAACTTTGTTAACAGTAGTTGACATAAGGTTTACATTGAAACTTATCAAATTTCCAAGTTTTTTTCTTATAATTATAAGAAACAAAATGAATTGTTTCTGTTCAAATATATAGGTGCAAAATCTAATTCACTTTTTTTTAAAAAAAAAATTTCATCTCCTCAGCAAAGGATAAAACATGATGTTGGTGTAATTAAAATTATGAACTTATAGATTGCAAGTAGTGAAAAGATTTAACTATGACTCTAAGTGAAAATTACAAATGTTTGTTACAGTTGTAAATTGATAACTTCAAAAGCAATCAAAAGCTATAAGAAAAAAAAAATAATAGTCACACTTATTTGAATTTTTCTAATTATTTATTGAGCTATAAAGTAAAATCTAAATATTAATTTTTAACAAACACCAAAGACACATAAGCCCTTTTAACATGTGCTTAAGCTGAAGATATTACAAACTAACCAAGTTTGGTAGGTTAGGAGTTCAAATCTTATCAAGTGCAAGGTATTGGAGTATTTGCTAATAATAAAAAAAAAGAGTAATTTACACTGACCTTCCATAAGATTTACGAAAACATTAACCATCTTTCCTATGGTTTCTTAAGTGTTATTAACCTCCTATCTGGTTTAATTTTTGCATCAAATTAGTCAAACCGTCAAATTTTCGTTACACTTAATGAAAAATTGTTTTTCAATGTATATTTTTTTATTAAAAAATAAAATATATTTTTTATATAATAATGAAAGTAGTTTTTGATGAAAAATAGTTTTAATATATTATTTTTTAATTAAAAAATATACATTGAAAAATAATTTTTTCGTTAAGTAGTAATAAAAATTTGAAGGTTAGACTAATTTGATAAAAAAATTAAACCAGAAGGTAGGTTAGTGACATTTTAAAAATCACAGGAAAAGTGATTGATGATTTCGTGAACCTCAGGGGAGGTCAGTGTAATTTACCATAAAAAAATTACAAACTATAATGGGTGTAATGCATCACTTCAAAACTGCATTTTTTAATTTCATTTCAGAATATTTTATTAGGTTGTGAGAGAAAAGAAAAAACATATTTATTAAGTTGTGAGAGAAAATAAAAGATTTTATTTTTTCCATTTCTTGTTTGGATAAGTAGAAGAGAAAATAAAATAATCTCCCTTCTATCTTATTTGTTTACGTTATAAAAAAAAAAAAGGTAAGGTGCCTAGTGATGGTTTACCGAAATAACTTTCTTTTCTCACAAGTTACAAAAGTCTTCGGGACATTTTCTCCATTTCTCACATGTGCCTAGTTGAATTATATATCCACTCATTATTAATTCGATCAATTAAATATTGCCTAAATGTATTACATTTTTTATATAAAATTATATAAAAAAAGTATATTAGATGCAGAATAACTCTTCAAAAGAAGAGAGAAAAACCTCCACGAAGGGAGGAGAAAAACCTCACACAGCGAGAACCAAATCTCAGGCTATAAACCTCCATGCAAAAAGTCGTTATTAAAATATACTAAAAAAGACATGGAAAACAAAAGTTAAAAATCAGTTACCATGACCAGCACAACACTGTCTTTTTTCTACAGTCATCATAAATGATATTATAGTATCCATCTAATTCTCGTAAAAAGATTTATTAAAGTATGGAGTGGTTGCTTAGCCACAATTTTAGTATTACTGACGTTGATTTATTTGTGTCGATTTGATAGATGTCCAGATCTAAAAATGTTATCAAAGGAGAATGTTGGTTTGATGTCTCGAATTTTTTAAGGAAGCACTCGGTCTGTTGACCACTCGAGTGGTCAAGGGTCCATTCAAGCGGACTAGTACACAAGAGGTTTCGGGCTAGTGACCGCTTTAATGGACCGACACGAAACAGACTTTTTTGTGCGGCGGTTAGGGTTAAATTTTGACTTAGGGGGCTTACTATATAAGGGTTTTATGTTCATAGAAATCTAAAAGAACGTCTAATACTCAAGAGGGACTTAGAGAGAGGCTATAGAGAGTATAGAGAGACGATGAGAGGCTCAAGTTTAAGGCCATACACAGTGATTGTGAGGTTGAGAGGAAAACTTGTATTCCATATTTGTTCAATAGTGAATTGTTTCTTCTCCCGTGGAAATAGACAGTCAACCGAACCATATAAATTCTCGTGTTCTTGTGGGTGTTCTTGTTATGTACTTGCTTTGTGTGAATTATAGCATATGCTCTTGATTTCGCTGTGTAAAAAATTTGTGCACGTTAAATCCCAACAACTGGTATCAAAGCGAGGTTAAAGGCTTGGTCACAAGACTACAGTAAAGATGGTGAACATTAGATATGAAGTCGAGAAGTTTACCGAAAAGAATAACTTCTCCTTGTCGTAGAGACGGATGAAGGATCTGCTGATTCAGTAAGGGATTTTCAAGGCGTTACTCGGCAAGACAAGGAAGCCAGAGATGTTGACCGATGACGACTGAGAGGATATTGATTCTAAGGCCGCGAGTTCGATTCAGTTGAATCTAGGAGACGATGTTATTCACAACGTGCTTGATGTAGAGATATCGCACGAGATCTGGCAGAAGCTGAAAGGTCTTTACATGAAGAAAAATTTATCCAATAAGTTGTAAGTGAAGAAACAACTGTATGGACTACAGATGAGAGAATGCACAAATTTTTTAGAACATCTCAACGCGTTTAATATACTCATCACACAGTTATCCGGGTTTGAAGTAAATGTTGATGATGAGTATAAGATGATACTCTTATTGGCATCGCTTTTAACATTTTATGATAATCTAGTAAGGACTCTGATGTACGAGAAGGACACTCTAGAACTTGAAGAGCTCACTGGCGCTTTTTTGTCATATGAGAAGATGAAGAGGGATGGTGAATTAGATGCAGATGGACTGTTGTTGGCTAAGTCTAAGTCAAGCAAAGGAAGGAATAGATCTAGTGAGGAGAGTTCCATTAAAGAGAGATCTCGGTCCAAGTTACGTGCAAGGAAGAACGTGAAATGTTTCTTTTGCCACAAAACTGGTGATTTTAAGAGTCAGTGTCAAGAATTGAAGCAATATTTAAAAGAAAGAAAGAATGAAAAAGTGTTTGCAGAATCCGTCAGTTTTGCTGAAGAATGGTCAGATAGTGAGGTAGACGGAGATACACTTTCAGTTTCTTCATATTTTGATTTTCTGTCAAAATTATGGATATTAGATTCAGGATGCTCAAACTATATGTGTCCAGTTTGGGTGGACTTTACTTATTTGTTTATTGGTTTGTTTGCTTATAAGCCAACTTATTTGGCTTATTTGGTTTATTTGCTTATTTACTTATTTTCTTATTTTTAACTTATTTATTTATCCAACGACGTGACTTATTTTTTTACTTATAAGTCAAATAAGCTATAAGCAAAATTATCCAAGCGGGGCCTATTTCAGTATTTATATATTATTTGCTCATTTTCGTACCACTTTTCAAATTTAAAGTCATCAGTAAATGGTAGCCGGCGATAGCTGAAAAAAGTTTCCAATAATAGTTCAAAAAAATCGTCGGCAACGACTAAAATTTATTGATGGTAATGGCATGGTAATTAGAATTTGTATCAAATAATTAAAAAAGTATAAGTAATAAGGCTGATTTTGTCTATAAAATTGCCAATCATTGAATTAAAAGATTTAAACTTTAAAGTTTTTAAAACAATGAATAATTGAGTTTTTTTTTTGTCACCTTCCCAAACGGGTAATAAGGCTTGCTTGTTTTTGGGGTGTAGGTCTACGGATTTTGTGGAGAGAAATAATGGAAGGGAATCAATTACCCCTGAAGACACTCCAGAGTCCAGACACGGTTGCTGCTAAATTGTTTATTTGAATATATAAAATAAAAGCGATATAAATAAATAATAGAGGGCAATATCATTAAAGAGCATTAAATGGTCATTATTTTTTTATTCAAATATTTCCCGGTTATTGAGGGGACAGGATCAATAAAAAATGGTTGAGTGGAACAAAACTGTGCTGGAAAAAGTACTAACATTCAATTGCATCTACCAAACAGCATTTACTTCTGTCACCTGTTAAATAAAAGAAAAATGCTAACAGAAATTTATTAGATTATGGTTAAGGAGTATGTAATGTGTAAATATCTGTGTAAAATATATTAATATCTATAAAAGTGATAGATTTTATATCAAAAAGTGTATTGATATTAATTTTTTTTTGTCTCTATTAGACTATTATCCAAAGCCATTGAGCTCTATTTAACAGCACCCTAAATAAAAATACATAAAAAACTAATTACAACTAATTACAATAATACATTTTAACTATATATATATATATATACACATGTAAAGTAAATAAGTATATTTATACATAGTTGGAATGCATTAATTTTCTGGGGTAATATTTGTACTTAATTTTATGTGTACAGAATATTTTCTAAATAAATATGCACTTGCAAATCCATATTACATATATATATATATATATATATATATTTAATATTTACGTAACGTTGTTTATATGACGCAATTGGTAAATAAAAAATTGCAATATTCACAATATAAATTAGGGGTGTTTGACAAAATTTTCTACTACTAATTTTAGTTATAAGTTATAATATATTCTAAACACTTATAACTTCTGTTTTAAATTATAATTATTTTTTTAATTTCAACTATAAGTTATAATTTTTATTAAATACTTACAATTTTTGCTATAAAGTAATAAATTATAAGTTACTAGTTTTAACAATACCAAGTACCACTATTAAATTTTTATCTCTTAATTTTGATTAATTATTGATAGTTCGAGAGACTTATGTGCCATTACTTTATATAATATTGCTTTATTCAATGGCATGTCCGAAAAACAGTTCAAATATGATAATTTTGATCCACTTTTATTGATTACGTGAGAAATAAAAAAGTAAATAAAATAGTTCTAAGTATTATGTATTGATATACATTTTATTTTTCAATAACATGTCACATAATACTATAGAAGTAAATGAAATGTTTCTAATTAATTACCTAATAAAATTAAATTACCATTATCTCATTGAAAATATTATTGTTATGCCATTAATTAAGAATGTTATGGGCATATTTGTTGTGTTAGAGTAAAGAGTCCAAATTAGACTAGCTAGAAAGCATATGGAATAACTAATATTACGTTTGTTTACACTTAATTGAATATGAGAGATAATAGTGAGTAATCCATATTTGATTGTGAATCACATCCCATCTCTTAGGATAACTTATTTTATTTTTATATTATTTATTTTCTCTTTATTCAATGATGAAAAATTATTTTTTTAACTTTTATCTCAGTTTTATTTCAGTTTAGCTAAATACAAGCTTAATAATAACCTTTATTATCCCATGATATTAAAAAAAATATGTGGTACCTACATATTATTTATCTCGTGTTTTTCTTAATCTAAGTGGATACTTTGGTAGTGTTTAGAATTATTGAAATTAGTAACGTATAAATTGCTGAATGTAATAGAAGTTGTAAGTATTTGATAAAAATTATATCTTATAACTGAAATAAAAGAAAAAAATAGTTATAATTTATAGTAAAAATTATAAGTGTTTAGAATAACTTATAACTAAAATTAATAATAAAAAGTAAAAAATTATAGCAAAAAGTTTTGCCAAATATCCCCATTAATAATTGTCTATTGAAAGAAAAACTAATTTTTTAGAAATTAATTAATGTATGCATAAACTAACCCGAATAAAAAAAATTATATATATATATATGTTCGTATCTATATTATATATAAAACAAATTTATGAAGTTAAAGTCTTGTTATAATTTTTTTTAATTTTAAAATTATTTTTTTAGTTGCCACATTCTTAAATCATTATCACGATTAGAGTACGTTTGAGATAAATTGTGTTTAATTTTACAAAAAAATAAATTAAATAATTTTTTATTCAACAAAATAAATAATTAATTCTACATATTTACGTGCCACACTTACAGAGTATATATAAAATATACACATTAAAAAGGCATCCACCAGTCTCCCTCCCCTAATCTCCATCCCAATTCTGACCACTCCTTTTTAAAAATCTCCTTCTGAACCTCTGACTCCCCCCATTGATACCTCAATAACACCCACATAACATACAATAATAATATATTAATCCACCCTTCAACCCCCCATTTTTTCCAATCAATCAACCTTTTCTTCACAAACATCAAGAAACAATGGGAGGAAGGAAAATGAAGCTCCCATTCCTCTTCAAGGCACCAGAAGCCACCACTTCCTGGCCATGGCAGGCCTGTGGAAGCCCCAAAACTCTCTCTTTCCGCCGCGCCGGCGACGTCTCCGACGGAGTTGTTGACGCACCACCACTTCCAGACGATCACTCATGGTGCACCGAGTTCTCCTTCTCAGACTCCGGAAACGGAAACGGAAACGTAGACTTCACGGTGGAGTTTGAGGAGTTCGGCGGCTGCGGCGGCGGCGGTGGCGGGGGGGAGGCGATAGAGAAGGTGATTCGGGGGCTGCGGTCGTCGACGGAGAGGCTGTTTTTCGAGCCGGGAGAGACGAGTTCGATACTGGAGGAGGCGAAGGGCGGCGCCGGTGGGTTCCCGTTCAAGGAGAGCGTGGTGGTGGAGATGGATTCAGAGGCGCCATACGCGGATTTCAAGAGGTCAATGGAGGAGATGGTGGAGGCGCACGGGATGAAGAACTGGGAGTGCTTTGAGGAGCTCTTGGAATGGTATCTGAGGGTGAATGGGAAGAACAACCATGGGTACATAGTTGGAGCTTTTGTTGATTTGTTGATTGGTCTTGCTTTTTCTGCATCGTGTTCTTCGTTTTCATCTTCGTCTTCGTCTCCATCATCATCATCTGATGATGATGATCGTGATCGTGATCAATCTTCTTCTATTATTACTAACACTGGTCATGATTCTCCGAACTCGCCGTTATCTTTTTCTTCTTCCACTTTTTCTACCAGTCCTTGCTCGTCTTCGTTAGAAGCTGATCAGGATGAGATTGAAAAAGCAGTAGTAGACACTGGTTTATCTCTAGATGTTTGATTTATTTTTGTATAAATTATGAATGTATAATAGTAGTTCCAATCTCCAGAAATGACAGTGAAGCTTCTATCTCCTCTCTTTCTTATTTTTATTTTTTATTTTATTTTTATTTTTTATTTGTTATAAATACGAGGTAAACAATGGGAGTGATTTGCAAAATTTTTAGTTTTATGATGTTACTTTTTAGCTATAAGTTATAATTAATTTTAAGTATTTATAATTTTTGTTATAAATTATAATTATTTTTTTATTTTAATTACAAATTATAATTTTATCAAATATTTGTAATTTTTATTACAAATTACAATTTATAAACCATTAGATGTAATTTTACCAAAAATAAACCCCAATATAACACATTGGTACTCCAGAATCAAGAGTATTCAATAAGAGTTTTGTTACATAAACAACTATTAAATACTAATTCGAACCCACTTCTTTCACGTAGAGTAAATTTTACACAATTGTAAAACTAAAAAAAAAGACAGTTTGGTGCACGAAATTTTTGCGTAGTTAGGGTCCGGAGAGATAGCAAATCACGATGAATTTATAGTACACAATCTTATTTTATTTCTGTAAAAAAAATTATTTTCAAATTTTGAATTTGTAATCTCTATAATTGTAAAACTTCCGTATAAAAAAGAGTGTCCGATTCTGAGTGCGGTTATAATTTCATTCAATAATTTTGCCACCCTGTGTGAGTTGTTTCAGTATACTCGTGTAGCAATGCACGTGTAAGAAGGAAATCTGGTGAAAATTAGAGAAAAATGGAAGCTATTTTCAGATCTGTTTTTACTGATTCGAGAATATTTTGTTACACTGAGTGGGAAGAGTAAGCTTGTTGTGGAAATGTCTGATAGTCACAGTGTAATAAAATAAGATAGAATAATTTGATATAATATTTATATAGGAATAAAAAATTTAACCCTTAAAATAAAATAATCTTGACATTTTGGTCCTGAATAGGTAAATTTAGTTTATTGGCTTAGTTGTCATTGAAAATTTTTCATCTTTAGTGAACTTTTTTTATTATTTTGTCAAATTATTATACAGTTTAGACTCTTCTCATAGAGACGAGTCAAAAAAATAAATTTTTTTGATCATAATATTAAAAAACTCAAAAAAAACAAAAATAAGCAAAAATAAGCTAATAAGCCAAATTCAATCAGTTTAAAGTTAAAATAAACAAAAATAAGTCAATAAGCAACATTTGTCCAAACAGGGTTTTATTTTGTTATCTCATATCTCTCATATTATTCTGTGTGAAAAAAACATTCATTAATATTATTATTTTACTAATTTAATAAAAAAATAATTTAGGTTTTACTTTTATTATTATTATTTTTTTAACCTCTATAAATTAACAAATTAATAAAAATTCATGTTTTAAAATTAGTTGATTAACTAATTATCGACTTATTAATATTACTTTATGTTTTGTTATTAAATTATTAAAATTAGATTATTGAGTAATAATCTTGAATTGGTGATAAGTGTGGCTAGAAAAGCAAAAACTCCAAAAACAAAAATGATAGTATTGTAATTTCACAGTTCACATTGATAAGATAAAAAAATATTAGTTTAATATGTATAAAAACATGTATGTTATTATTAGTAATTTGTGTTTTAAGTATTTTAATTTTGGGTAAATTACAGTGAACTTCCTTGAGTTTACTAAAACATCAACCACCATTCCTGTAGTTTCTGAAATGTCATTAATCTCCCATCTGGTTTAGGTTTTGCATCAAATTAATCCAACCGTTAAATTTTTGCTCGACTGTGCCTTATTTGGCACGTTTTTCGAATAAATTTTTATAATTCAATCCGTTCATTATGTAGAACTCGCCGAGTTTATTTAGTATAAATAAATTCAGATTCATCCGATATCTGTAATCTAGTGATTGAATAAGATCTCATAATAAATAAATAAATAAATATTTTAAC
>JAULJZ010045352.1:0-14306 GCA_032270985.1 Heliamphora pulchella
TGGTGTTTTTTAAGACGGGCATGCAACCGTCGCAAATAAATATATTTACCGTTGCAAATGTATTGCGTCGGCATTTTTCCCATTGCAAATACGTTTTGTGATCCCATTATTTGCGACCCCTTAAATGCCGTCGCTATACCATCTCTAATGCCTTTTTGAGATGGGAACTCGACTATTTGCGACGAGAATTTTCGGTAGCAAAAAGCCACTTTTCAAGTAGAGGTAGTGGTAGTCTCACTCGTTTTTAGTCTTTTCTACTTGAATTTGAATTCACTATGTTTATAATCTTAATATGTTTTCGGTTAAAATCTAAATTAGTAAGAAAAAAAACCTAAATGAAGAGAAACATACATAAATACTTGCATCTATAGCTTGTGTGTGACACTTGGAATTTCAAAAAACATTTAAAGCGACAAAATATTATTTTTGTGGAAGAAATAGAAACCAACCATCTAAAAAGAAACTAAAGATACAACAATGTATCAAAATTGCATCCTGACAATAAGAGAATCATGAAAGTAAAAGGGTTTTCATTACAAAGATTTCAAAAAAGGAAACAAAATTTTAGAAGTAAAAAAATAACTACAAACTTGCTCACATGAACCAGGGTTCCACAAAGTCCTCAACATAGTTAGTGGCAGCCTCGTCAGGCTCATTAACATGAAACGCCATGAACAATGACGCCTAACATATATCGAAATATATACAAAAGTTTAACAACACGCTAAACAATTCACGAGCACTAAGAAAGGACATGTATGATAAGGTCAGGCATATAAATCTGACCCGGCTCAGGCTTGGCCCGACTCTCACCAAATTTCGAGTTGGGCCGAGCATGACTTTTTCTGGGAGGGGGAGGCCTAGGCCCTACCTAGGCCCGACCCAGGGTATATGGGCTAAGGCCTAGGCTCAATTTTTTTCAAAAAACAATATTTTCTAAATATAAATTTTTTATTTTTTAAATTGCTTTTGTATACCATGTTTATGTGTTTTTTATATTTATTTTAGTTTATAAACTAACTTATAATAATAATTATTTTTAATTGTTTCACTATATAATAGTTAAAAATATAATAATATTTATAATTTAATATACAATAATTTATTTTAAGTTTATATTTATAAACTCATTTATAATTTAAAATACAATGGTAATTAAAATTTAATAAATAATGATTTATTATAATTTAATAAATAATAAATTATTGTAAATTTATGTTTATAAACTAGCTTATTTTTTACTAAACAATGGTCTTTACTATATTCATTTTACTTTATAAATATAAACTTCTAATAATTATTATTTTTTACTATTATTTAATTTTTATATATTTACTTTTTTTACATATAATAAAATCTAGAAAAAACCATTAAGGTTGAGCCCTAGGCTGGGCTGTCATTTAAGCTTTTTTACTAAAGTTTGGGTCGGACCTCGAGTCGGGCCTCGAGGTCAGGTCGGGCCACAAGTTACAAGGGGAAGGACCAAGCCCAGCCCATCACTCTTCGGGCTTAGGCTTGCTTGGGTTTTGACCTGGCCCGGACCAAGCCGCTACAGTAACAGGCCCGCGCTGGCCCAGGGCGATCTGCGGGCTTCAGGCCAAAATTACATCCCCATATTATAAGGTTGTGGTTAAGTTCTTGCAATCAAACATCTTTAATCGATTTGGATTCCCACATGCAATCATTAGTGATAGCGATACACACTTCCTTAACAAGCACTTCGCTGCGCTAGTCCGAAAATACCCAATTTCGCATAAGGTAACCACTCCATACCACCCTTAAACTAGTGGCTAAGTCGAAATGTCCAATTGAGAAGTAAAGAACATGCTGATCAAAATCGTTCGCCTCGCAAAGACTAGTCTAGGCAGCTCGATGATGCCCTTTGGGCCTATCGCACCATATTTAAGATCCCTATTGGCATGTCCCATTATCGCCTAATCTTTGGAAAGGCATGCCACCTACTAGTCGAACTGAAACAATGCGCTAAGTGGGCCATCAAGAAGTTTAACTTCGATATGGACACTATCGGTGCCCACCGAAAACTACAACTTAATGAGTTCGAAGAAATTTGTAATGATGCATACGAGAGCTCCTACACTTGTAACGCTCAAACTAAGGTAATCCATTATAACCAAATCCACCGAAAGTCTTTTGATCCCACCAAAATGTCTAGCTCTTCTATTCAAAACTATAACTATTTCCCGATAAGCTCCAGTCCCGGTGGGACGGGCCTTTTGTGGTCACACGTGTCTTCCTTCATAGTGCTTGTCAACTGCTGAATCCCCGAAGTTGCAAAGCCCTAACAATCAACGGGCAACAACTTAAGCCATATGTTGAAGAAATCTCCACTGGTCTGGGTGTCGAAACCATTGCTTTACTTGATCCCAAATACCTTAAGCCCTAAAATGTTCCCACGTCTAACTGAAGATGTTGAACTTAGCTCTTTTAGGAGGAAACCCATGATCTTTACTCATGCTTGCTTAATATAGTTTTGTTAAAAAAAAACGTCCACCCTTTCAACTCCCATCCCCCCATTCAAATCCCCCATTTATTATCCATTAATCACTCCTACCCACTCTTCTCCAGTAAATCCACCCCCTTCCCACCATTTTACCTCACATTCCCAGTCATTACTTTTATCCTATCTCTATTTGTCAATACCTTAGTGATATTCAAGTGAGATTCCAGCCACTTTCTAGTCTTTTCCTACATCTCTTTCTCTTTTCTTTTCAATCTCATGGCCTCTTTCTCTTGCCATCATGCCACCAAAAGGAGCCAACCAACCCCTTTTGAGAATGCTGACAATGCAAGGTGTTAGCGAAGTTAGATTCTCATAGCGAGGTGCTTCGAGTTAGCGAATGCTGTAGTAGTGCGGAAGCCCTATGTGCTATAATACCGAGCCAAGGACGCTCGATCTTATCTATAGAAGCAGTCAACTAAGTTATAAACAAATTAGCTCTCAACCCACCGGTAGATGGGCAAACAACCTCCACTCTATGATCCATTTTTCGATTAGCGAAGACTTTTTTTACCGCAATCTGGTAGCCTAAATGGGCATCTGATAGTTCCAAAGCCAGGGATTTTTTGCACTTTTTGGCCCGTTCCTATACCTATTCCCGCAAATTTTTGGCTTTTCTACCAAAACCTCTCTGCCATCTCACACGAGGATGATGTTTTCTCCTCCACTGTCGACGACTATGATATCACCATTACCATTCATCACATCGTCGACACTCTTACCATTCGCGATGGTGACCGGCTTCATCTGGTGGATCTCAGCAGCATCACAATCAATACACGAAGACAATGTCCTCTCCTCTACTGTCGACGACCAAGTTAGGGTTATATACTAAAAATCATACTTTAAATTTTTTATATTGTTTTTATTTATTAATAAAAATTATTTTTTTATTTTAATGAGAATCTGTATGAGTAATGTATGTATTTTATTATTTATTTAATATCGTGTATGGATGTTTTTTATTCTGCATAGTAGTTAATCTGGTGTGTAGAGTTTGGCTTATACACAGAAGATCAGATTATCGGTTCATGTAGAATATAAATTTTTGGTTCATGGTCTTAGATAAAATTAAACACACCATCGGTAGGGTTGTATTACAGTATTTTAGTAGATTTTTCTTAATTATGGGGAATGGTAATTATTTTGACAATTGTTTCGACTCATTGTGCTAGTACACTTTGTATGTATTGAACAGAATCGAGTTGGGGTAATTAATTTATACTGCCTATATAAATTAATTTATACTCCATAATTATTATGAGTGCTTATACTTTTAATCTCGAAATAATTATTAAATACGTATATTTAATGTTCGTTGTTTTTTGTCATTAAAGGGTGCAATTTTTTACGGGTCTATAATCTCGGTGGGTTAGATAACGGCATTACATATATGGTAAATATTAATTTTAACGGAATCCACGTCTCGCCAAGGGATTAATGATACCCCTTAAGAAAATTTATAAGTTTTGATTATGTCAAATCTTGCAGATGGATTTTATAATCCGACATATCAAATAAGTAAATTGGAAGGTCTTAAGGAATTATTAAAGAGGTCGATTAAATATAATTGTTAGTAATTTAATTTAATCAATAGATATCTGTAATCTTAACGTGAAAAAAATAATAAGTATTTAATAATAAGAGCTCGAATAATCGATTTTAAGAATAAGGACATGAGTGCAATTACAATTCTTTAGTAGTATAATTTGTAATTTATGTTTTTAAAAAATTATTTTTCGATTGAAATGGGTTTTTCTAATTACATTAGAAGCTCATTTCTTATTTACTCTTTAGGTTCCTGTTATAACATGTTTATATACCGTTATATCCCTGACTATTAAACACATTATTCTTTAAGTTTTTTAGGGTTTTCATGTTCTTATGAGAGCCAGAAAGAGGAGAGACATCCAAATAGGGTTGGGAACATGAAGAATCTAAGCCCACACTTTGTTCGTGTTTTTGGCACTTAGGAATATAGGAGAAGAACTAAGTGGAGACGAGGTTGTTGATTTTTCTGTCGTGTTGGTCTTCAGATTCAAAGTTCAAGTACTAAAACGTAGTCAAACTAGAGAAATCACGCAGGTATAATTCCTATTCCACCTTGTGGATGTACTGGATTTCAGTTTTTAGGGTTCATAATTGTTTCAGTTTATTTCGTACAGATTTCGTCCGAACAATTTTTTGTTCGTTCGAACGGTGTGGTGCAGTACAGTTTTATGTACCTTCCATAAGAAAGAATTTAATTTCAGTTTTAAATTACTTAAATATGGATATTTTATTTATTTTAATAACTCTGTGGTTATTTATTTTAATTTCGTACGTGTCACTGCTACATTTTTACTGTAATTGAATGAATTGTATAACACTTCTAATTTACCATGTAAGAGAAAAGAACATTCTAAAATGAACCAAATGTATCTTTAGCACTTACTCTTCGGTCATATCAATCTAAAAATGATTAATAAACTAATTGAAAATGAACATTTGAGTTCATTAGAAGTGAAGGCACTTCCAATCGTTGAATCTTACTTTGAGGGAAAGATAACTAGGAGGCCTTTTTTAGCCAAAAGCTATAGAACTAAAGAAATGTTAGAATTTGTTCACTCTGATTTATGTGGATCTATGACTATCCGAGCTAGAGAAGATTTTGAGTATTTTGTCTCTTTTATTGATGATTACTCAAGGCATGAATATATTTATTTGATGCACCATAAATCTAAATGTTCTGAAAAATTCAAAGTATTTAAGGCGAAAACAGAAAAGCGTCTGAAAAAATGTATCAAGATAATACGGTTTGACTGTGGTGGCGAGTTCCTCTTGGGAGAGTTCAGAAACTTTTTATCAGATGCATGTATTACATTTTAGTTGACTGCACCGAGCACTCTATAGCAAATAGTGTAGCATAAAGAAGAAATAAAACTCTTATGAAAATGATAAGGTCTATGATGGGTTATTCAGATTTACTTGATTCGTTTTGAGAATTTACATTAGAAACGACAACTTATATTCTGAACTTGGTACCTTCTAAATCAGCACCTACTACTCCCACAAAACTATGGACTAGGCGCAAGCCTAGTCTAAGACATGTTCAAATTTGGGATAATCCAGCACACGTGCTGAAGGAGAACATAGAAAAGTTAGAATTAAGGACAGAAGTCTATTTTTTTGTTAGATATCCCATGGGAACAAATGGTGGTTTATTTTATAGTCCAAATGCCCAAAAGGTCATTGTTAGTACCAATAGCCGGTTCTTGGAATAGGACTATATTATGAACCACAAGCCCAAAAGTAAAATTATTCTAGAAGAGCTAAGAGGCAATACCAATAGTACAGTAGAAGCGCCACAGGTCTCTAATATTCCATTGTCTCGTCATAGTGGGAAGATTATTGGGACAAGTGCAAATTTTAAACCAGATCTCTTTGGTACCATCAGCATGTCGGTTTCACAACTATGGCATAATGTGGATAATGGTACATAGGGTTCAGAACCAGCATAACGTGTCACTGCTAGTATACAGACGCAGATAGTACCTCGTCGTAGTAAAATGATTGTTCATCAACTCGATCGGTATATGTTCTTACAAGAGTCTTTTGACAGAATCCCAGAAGAACTGTGACTGAACCTTATAACTAGAATGAAACACTTCAAGATAAAGAAGCAGAACTTTGGCGAAAGGCTACAAATTCTAAGATGGAATTTATGTACTTTAATTTGGTTTGGGATATTGTAGAGCCACCAAATAGGATAAAACCCATCGGATGTAGGTGAATTTATAAGAAGAAGAGAGGAGTAGACATGAAGATGAAAACCTTTAAAACTAAGCTTGTTGTAAAGGGGTTCACTTAGAAAGAAAGAATCGATTATGAGAAGACCTTTTTGTTGGTACTCATGCTTAAATCTATTCGAATTCTCATATCTATTGTGCCTCATTTCAATTACGAAATTTGATAAATGGACATCAAGACAGCTTTCGTTAACGGAAGTCTTGACGAGTGCATCTATATAATGTAATTAGATGGTTTTATAACAAAGGGCCAAGAGCACATGTTGTGTAAGCTTAAGAGATTTATTTATGGACTTAAGTATCTAGTTCTTAGAATACTCAGTTTGATCAGGCCATTAAGTTTTATGGTTTTGATCAATGTCTAGATGAGTGATGAAAACGTGGTGGTATTTTTAGTATTTTACATGGATGATATCTTACTCATCGAAAACGATGTGGGGGTATTGTCTTCAGTAAAAGTATAATTATTTGGCCAGTTCAATATGAAAGATTTAGGAAAAACTAATCACATCTTAGGGATCAAGCTGTGGTAGGATCGTAGGTAAAGGATGCTGAGCTTATTACAAGCTAATTATATCAATATAGCCCTTACTCATTTTAGTATGCAGAATTCTAAAAAAGAATTTTTTCCTTTTAGGCATGAAATTACTCTATATGAGGATTAGTGCCCTAATACACTTGTTGAGATAGAAAAGATAAATGCAGTTTCTTATTCTTTATGAGTAAGAAGTCTCGTGTATACTATGATTTACACTAGATCAAATATTTGTGTTGCCATTGGTATGGTTAGAAAATATCAGTCTAATCTAGGGCAGGAGTATTGGACATCGATAAAATATATTTTCAAGTACCTGAAAAGAATTGAGAATTATATATTGGTTTACTAGGCAGATAGTTTAGTACCCTTGGAGTACACAGACTCGAATTTCTAATTAGATAAAGACTCTAGAAAGACTACCTCGGGATATGTGTTTACTTTATGAGGTAGAGCCATACGTTGGAGGAGTATCAAGTAGTCATGCATTACTGATTTCACCATAGAAGCTGAATATTGGTAGTTTCTTAGGCAGCCAAGGAGGCTGTTTGGCTTAAGATCTTTCTACTGGATCTAGATGTGGTACCTTCAGTACAATTAGCTATTACACTTTATTGTGATAATAGCGGTGCAGTTGTGAACTCGAAGGAAATAAGGACCCATAAGAAAGGAAAGCACATTGAGCGTAAATATCACATAATACGAGAGATTGTGTAGAGAGGTGACGTTGTTATGACCAAGATTACATCAGCAAAAAACTTTGTAGATCTTTTAATAAAGAACTTATCAGTTAAAACTTTTAACAGTAATATAGAGGGCAAGGGAGTCAAATGTATAGTAGCATAACTTTGAGTATAAGCGAAAGATTGTTAGGGTTGTATACTAAAAATCATACTTTGAATTTTTAGTATTATTTTTATTTATTAATAAAAACTAATTTTTCATTTAATGAGAATTTATATGAGTAATGTATGCATTTTATTATTTATTTAATGTCGTGTATGGATATCTTTTATTTTACATAGTAGTTAATCTAGTATGTAGAGTTTGGTTTACATATAGAAGATTAAATTATCGGTTCTTGTTGAATATAAGTTTTTAACTCACAATCTTAGATAGAATTGGATACATCATAAGTAAAGCTGTAGCAAAGTATTTTAGTATATCTGTTTTGATTATAGGGAACAATAATTATTTTGACAATTGTTCAGACTAATTGTGCTACTACACTTTGTGTGTATTAAAAAAAATTGCGTTGAGATAATTAATTTTATACTACCTATATAAATTAATTTACAAGCCATGTTTATTATTAGTGTTTATACTCTTAATTCTGAAATAATTATTAAATACGTATATTTAATGTTTTTTCTTTTAATTCATTAAATTATGCGATATTTTACGGGTCTATAATTCTGTTAAGTTGGATAACAGCATTACGTATATGGTGAATACTAATTATTGACAGAATTTATGTCCCGGCAAGGGATTGATGATACTCCCTTAAGAAAATTTATAAGTTTTGATTATGTCAAATCATGCAGATGGTTTTTATAATTCGATATATCAAATAAGTTAAGCGAAATGTCTTAAAGAATTATTAAAAAGGTCGATTAAATATAATTATCAGCAATTTAATTTAATTAACGGGTATCTATAATCTTAACGTGAGGAGAATAATAAACATTTAATTGTTGGAGGAAAACTGTCGAGATTATTGATTTGTAAACAATTTTTCAAAAAATAAAAACTGGTCGGGTAATCGCCGAAACAGGCTCCAGATAATAACTTTTTGATGTCGAACGATCAAAAATAAAATCTGTGCCACCACAGTCAATTCAGATGAATACCTTTTGGTCTATTCTTCAACTATAAACTTTGATTTCCCGAGTTGAAGTTTCGATCAGACCTTCTACTGTATTTTCGATACGATTTTTAAATGTACTGTAGGCTATGATCCTTCGATAATTGAAACCGACAGAACCTGGACAACCTTAGTCTTGAAATACAACTTATGAATTTGGTTCAGCCTACCCACATATTTATAGGGTTACAGCCGGGATCTACGGAGTAATTATGACATAGATTTCTAATGTAAACCAAATACCTATCCAGCAGTTTTCGTAAATATGAAAACCTCACAACGGTTTCTATAATTATGAAAATCTTACAGCAGTTTCTGTAACTTTTATAAAATACTAAATTACAGTTCTCACTATTAAAGAACTGCAATTGCAATTTTAACCATAATCTCAAGACCAATTTGCATTGAGCTCCTGTTATTAAATACTTAACTCATCTCCCCACGTTAAGATTCTCGATACTCGTCAATTAAATTTAATTACTGAAAATTTAATTTAATCGGCATCTTTAAAATTTTGTAAACCCTTCCACTTAACTATTTAGTCATCGAATAATCAAATCTACATGCAGAGTTTGTCCCGGTCAAAACTTATAAGCTTCATTCAGGGGGTATCTTCAATCCCGAATAATTGAGACGTTGATTCCGTTGATAATTAATATTCACCATATAATTAATACCGCTATCCAACTCATCGGGACTATAGACCCATAAAAGATCGACCTTCTAATAAATCAAAATAACAAATATCAAATATACGTAAATAATTAATTCAAGATTAAGAGTATAAGCACTCATAATAACCTTGGATTATAAATTAATTTATATAGTTAGTATAAAATTAATTATCCCATTGTGATTCTATTCAATACACACAAAATGTACTAGTACAACGAGTCGGAACAATAGACGACGCTATTATCTGTTCCTTGTAATCAAGACAGGCCTACTAAAACTCTATACCACAGTCGTACCAATGATTTATCAAATTCTATCTAAACTGTGAACAACAATTTATATTCTGCAAGAACCTATAATCTTGTCTTCTGTGTACAAGTCGTACTCTACACATCAGATTAAATATTATATAGAATAAATGACATCAATGCATAACATTAAAGAAATGATATTGCATACATTATTCTTTAAGATTCTCATAAAATAAAAAAATTAATTTTACTAAAATAAAATTAAATACTAAAACCAAATAAAATTCATGATTTTCAGTATACAATTCTAATAATCTTCCACTTATACTTAAAATCATGCTGCCATACATTTGACTCCCATGCCCTCTACATGACTATCAAAAGTCTTAGCCGGTAAGCTCTTCGTAAAAGGATTTGTAAGGTTGTCTCATGATGCAATTTTGATCACAATAACATCACTCCTCTGTACAATTTTTCAAATCCGGTGATACTTATACTCAATGTGCTTTCCTTTATTGTGGATCCTTGGCTCCTTCGAGTTTGCAACCACTCGCTATTGTCATCATAAATTATAATAGCCGACTGAACTGAAGGCACCACATCTAGATCTAATAGAAAGTTCTTGAGCTAAACGGTCTCCTTGGCGGCTTCAGAAGCTGCCACGTACTCAGCCTCTATGGTGGAATCAGCAATGCAGGACTGGTTGATACTTCTCCAATTAATAACTCCACCTTCTAAGGTAAATACATATTCTGAGGTAAACTTATGAGAATCTTTGTCTGACTAGAAATTCGAGTCTGTGCACCCTAAAGGTATTAAACTGTTTACCTGTAAACCAACATATAATTTTTAGTCATTTTTAGGTATTTAATTATATATTTTTTTATCTCAGTTCAATACTTCTATCCTGAGTTAGACTGATATCTGCTAATCATGCCAACAGCAAAGCAGATGTCAGATTTAATACAAAGCATAACATGCATTAGGCTTCTTACTGCCGAAGCATAAGGAACAGCCTTCATCTTCTCTATCTCATCAGGTGTCTTGGAATACTGATTTATGGATAGAGTGATTCTATGCCTGAAAAGAAAAAACCCCTTTTTTGGAATCCTGCGTGCTAAAACGAGTAAGGATATCATCGATATACTTTGCTTGTATAAGCCCAACATCTTCTGTTTCTGATTCACGAAAACTTGATCCTGAGTATGTGACTAGCTTCTCCTAAGTCTTTCATATCGAACTACCTAGATAATCATACTTTTACCAAAGATAACAGCCCCACATCGTTTCTGATGAGCAAGATATCATCTACATAAAGTACTAAAAAGACCATCACGCTTTCGTCACGCTTCTTGTATACCGAGGACTCACCTGGACTCTGATTAGAATCATTAGACTTTATTGCTTGATCAAACTGAGTATTCCAAGATCTTGATACCTGCTTAAGTCTATAAATAGATCTATTAAAGTTGCACAACATATACTCATGGCCCTTTGCTATGAAACTATCTGGTTGTACCATATAGATACACTCGTCAAGACTTTCGTTAAGAAAAGCTGTCTGGACATCCATTTGCCAAATTTCGTAATCGAAATGAGCAGTAATGGATAGGAGAATCCGGATAGACTTAAGCATGAATACCGACGAAAAGGTTTTAACCTTCCTGTTTGCAACAAGCCTAACTTTGAAGGTTTCAACCTTCCCGTTTGCTCATCTCTTTCTCTTGTAGATCCACTTGTATCTAATGAGTTTTACCCATTCGGGTGGTTCTACAAGTTTTGAGACTTGATTAGATTACATAGATTTCATCTCTGAATTCATAACCTTTTATCAAAGATCTGCATTTTTGTCCTTCGGGTGCTTTATTGTAGTTACATGGTTCGATATCCAGTTCTGTCGGGATCCTATTAAAAGACTCTCCCAAGAATATATACCGATAAGGTTGATGAACAACCCTCCTACTACAACAAGGCTCTACCCGCGTCTGTGTACTAGCAGTAACACTCTGTGTAAAATCTGAACCCCGTGCACCATTATCCACATGTTCGTCTGACATGTTAATGGTAAGACCCTATTCATGATTTGCACTTGTCCCGATAATTCTCTCACTACGACAAGGTAATGGGATATCAGTGACTTGTGGTTCCTCTTCCGTTCTACTGGTATTTTCTCTCATTTCTTTCAAAATAATTTTACTTTTGGTCATTGGTCCATAATATAATTTTCTTCCAAGAATGGGACATTGGTGCTAACAATGACCTTCTAATCTTTAGAATTATGAAATAAACCACCATTCATTCTTTCGGAATACCCCACAAAGAAACAGACTTCTATTATCGGTTTCAACTTACCTGCTTCCCTTTGAGCACATGTGCTGAACACTCCAAAATTTGAATGTCTCAAATTAAACTTACGTCCGGTCCACAATTCTATGAGAGTAGAAGGTACTAACTTAAAAAGTACTAAGTTCAGAATATAAATCGCTGTCTCTAATGCAAGTCCCTAAAATAAATCGGGTAATCCTGAATAACTCATCATAGACCTTACCATCTCCACAAGAGTCATATTTTCTTCTTTCTGCTACACAATTCTGCTGCGGTGTGTCCAGTGCAGTCAATTAGGATATAATTCTTTCTGATGACATGTAGTCCCTATACTCTCCAAAGAGGTACTCCCGACCATGGTCGGATCGTAGTAATTTGAAACTTTTACCCAGATGCTTCTCCGCCTCCATCTTAAATTCTTTGAATTTTTCAAAACATTCAGACTTACGGTACATCAGGTAAATGTATCTATTATAGTGAACCAGTTTCAACAGTTCTTTAGCTCTATAGCCATTGGCTGAAAAGGGCCTCCTGGTCATCTTACCCTCTAATCAGAATTCACAGACTAAAAATGCCTCCACCTCCAATGAACTCAAAGGTTCATCTTCTACAAGTCTATTTATCCTTTTTAGATTAATATGACATAAGCGTAAATGCTAAAAAAATATTTAGTCCAATTAAGAAGGAAATTTTGTCTTATATGGTAAATTAGATGTGCTATTCAATTCAGTCAGTTGCAGTGTAGGAGTGATTGAAGTAATAATATAAAGATTATCTATCAATGTACTAGAACAGATAACCCGTTTATTATCCTTAATAACCACAGAGTTATTAAAATAAATCAAATATCCGTCTTTAACTAATCTAGAAACGAAAACTAACTTCTTTCTAATAGAAGGTACATAAAGACAATATCTCAATATTAAAATTTGATCTCTATTAAAATTGAAAGTGACATCTCCCACTGCAACTGCTGTCACATTCGTATTATTGCCCACATGCAAGTAAGTCTCAACATTACTAAGTTATTGGATTTCTTAGAACTTCTGTAATGAATTATGAACATAATTAGTGGTTCTCATATCTACATATCAGGTACTGGTAAATAACACCGCTAAATATATTTTCACAAGCAGTGAAAAAAATTTACCCTATTTGTTCAGCTTGCTGAGATAAACTGGATATTACTTTTTTCGGTATCCTATTTGGCTGTAGTGAAAATATTAGTTTTTTAGCTTTTTTACACCAGTCTGTGGTCCACTAACTATCTTAAAAATCGTGCCACCCTCTTTTTGAACCTTTATCTTCTTTATAGCTTTCGGCTCAAAGGAAGAACTTTTTTAAAAAATAAACGCATTTTCTGGGATAGAAGGAATACACTTGATAGTTAAAGTTTTATCCAATTTATTTTTTCAATTAACAAAATTCGATCCCGTTAATTTATTTTCTTTGAGTATTGACGCTAGTAAATTGAAAGCTATTTTAATTCTGAGAATTACATAATTAAAAATAACAGTTAATTATGATGAGAAATATTTTGAATTTATTTTAATTTGGTTCCCTTTACCATTAAAAAAAAATTCACCAGTAGCCTAGTACTCTGTGAATAGCATGCCTCGATGGGAGGACGTTTACTATTCATCGTTTGTCTAGACAAGTCAATTTCTATTAATTTTACTATTTAGGCAACTAACCCTGCCAAATAAAATTAAATAGCTGACTAGCTTGGGTCCAGTAGATAATAGTAGTGACTTAGATGGAGAAAATACTATTATATACAGTTAAGTGTTAACCAACACCTAATTCCAAATCAATCGCTTCGCAATAAACCCTTCAGATGGAGAAGTGATCTACACTAACAATTATCCAGAATTATTCCTGAAAAAAGTTCGTACTGGCGATACCGTAATTAATCTGTCTGATGAGGATGAAGGCTTTACTGCCAATACGAAAAATTAATTACATCACCTACAAACTAATGATGGAGACCGTAAAATTTATATGTGAATAAATTTTCTCTCACTTGTTTTTTTTTTTAAAAAAATTGAGAGTTATTAAAATCGATTTAATTAAAATAAATTTATTAATTTCGAAAATCACACGATCTGAAAGAATTCAAAATATCTTTTCGTGTACACGATTTCAAAAATTTCGGTTTGTCAAACCATCTTTTCATGTTTTAATGCGTAACAAATAAAATATCCGATGAATATACAGTTTTTTCGTTAGCTTTTTAGCTAAAGTAGTGATTAAAGGTATTCAATTATTTTATTTTTACGTTACACATTTTTTGAAAATAATAATTTATTAAGATTAAATATTTTTTCATAAAATTAACTCAAAATTCAGA
>JAULJZ010045363.1:0-14306 GCA_032270985.1 Heliamphora pulchella
TATATATATAAAATAAAAACGAGAGCAGTATCTTACCTTCTTCTCCTTCTGATTTTTCTCCGCGCGTTGATAACACGTCAGTCCCAACCGCCACTTTTTTTAAACTGTAGCAGTCTCTTCCCTTTTCCTCCTTTCGGTTTGTCTCCGTGCGTGGATAACACGCCAGTTCCAATCGTCACTTTTTTAGACTGTTCTATTTCTTAAAAATTTCTTGAAAAATAGTGACATATTCATCCCTTACCCTTCGGACTTCAAATTCCAAACGTGTCCTGTGGTCCATTGAAAAGAGAGGTACGTGAGAGGTACGTGAGTGGATATTTCTCTGGAGATTCTTATCTTTCTTTCCTTTTCAGGGTTCTGTTTACTTTCTGTTATTCTTTTCACACATGCAGTCATTCTGTTTTTAGAACAGCAATGTTACAAACTCGTAAACGAAACTCAAAAAAATATTCAGAAAGTGATTTGGATAGTTAAAAATAATTAAAGTGTGTTCCACATCTTATTAAATATGAATCTCAACCATTCAGATCATTTTAATGAATCCCAACCATCCAGATCACTTTCTGAGTATTTTTTTGAGTTTTATTTCTAAATTCATAGCATTACTATTTTTAGAATAGATTCATGGTTAATTTTATGCTCTCTTCTCTCACACTTCTCTCACACACAAACTTTTCTTTTTCGTTTTTCTTAATAAATTAATAAATTACACCGATCGATCTCTCCTACAATTTTGTAAAAAAAAATTAGTCACTTTTTAAAAGTTCAAGTTTTCTTAATTAAAAAATGAAAAAATGAAAAAATGAAAAAAATTAAGATAACTTTTTTACGTTTTTAACCTCGCAAAACAAACAAGAAAGAAGGGGAGACAGTTGATATATCATTGTATATAACAAGAATGGGGCTACCATGCATCCCTCTTATAAACCCCAGCAATTTATGTCTTACCAAATATGATGTGAACGGGTGAACAGGCTGATGTGCAGTTGTACCAAAACTTTTTAGAGATTGTCAAATATTACAGCTTAACAGTTAAATTTTTTATAAGAAAACTTTTTAGAGATGTCAAATATGGACTAAGTCTAAGTAAGCTCAAAGGGACTGTATATTTATTCGTAAAAATCTGTCAATTTTTGGAAATAATGGCTCTATTTGGGCTAAGTTTTGAGAATTTTGAGAATATTTTTGTCTTTTCTGAACTTATTTTATTTTTGACTAAGTATTTTTATTTTTTTGACTCGTTATGATAAGATGAATTGAAAAAATAAAAAAATTAATAAAAAGATTAAAATGTTCACTAAAGATGAAAATATAAAAAAATATAAATTTTGGCTTTTTGGTGTATTTTAGCTTATTTTTATTTTTCTTGAACTTTTTTATATTTTAATCAAAAAAATTATTTTTTCGGCTCATTTCGACGAAATAAGTTAAAATGTATAACAATTTAATTAAATAATAAATTATTTTACTAAAAATAAAATTAAATAAATAAATAAACAATTATCGCAAACCAAACTATGACAGTTTTAACCAGTTATGCAATTATTCATTTTGTAATTTTAGAGTAAATACACTAGTTGTCCGTTCGCACGCACAGCCCACCATGTGCTCTAGTGCGTGACATTGGTCTTTGGCGCGCTTGCGCGTGTCACGCCCAGCACGATTTACACTCTAGCACCCTAGCCTTCCGCTCTAGCCCTTAGCCCACTGTTTTCCATGCCCAATTTTTTTTCTTTGGGTAGTTAAGTGGAGAAGGAGAAATGGAGACCCTAGAATTCGAATCTTGAAAGTGTGTGGAGCAATTGTAGCTCGGCCCACTTGAGCAGGCCACCACACTCCATGCCCAATTTTGCTCAAGCACAAAATTTCAAAAAATTTCTACTTCGCCCCCATAAAATTTTAAAAAATTCAAAAATTCCATGCCCAATCTTGCTCAAGCATAAAACTTCAAAAATTTCTGCTCTGCCCCATTAAATTTAAAAAATTCAAAAAAAAAAATATCTCAAACACTCGAGAAAAATACCATTCCATAGCTAAAATTTAATGGTGACTTAGCCTCTCAATAGCTACGTTAGCCTCCAAAACCCCTTTTCCTAAAAAGGAGAAAATAACCTCGCTCATACGATCTCACTGCTCTGGCTGCTCTATTGAGATGATTAGCTAATCCTTTGATCTTAATTTACTGAAAATCGCCCATCCTGTATTGCTTTTCTGGAAAAGAAGCATCAAGTGCAACTGTAAAGTTTTAACTATTATATTGGCTCGAATTGGAGCACTTGATGGGTTAAATTGTTGGTTGACTGATTCACTCAATCATGATTGAATTTTATTTTACAGATTGCCTGCATCCCAAATTCATGAATTGTCTTCCCCCCCCCCCCCCCGCCCCCCACAAAAAAAAGAGCACTGGCAAGCTCCAAACCACACTTGTACATATTACTATTGCTAATATAGTATATTACAATTGTGTATCCTTCATAGGATCCACTTCATTAATCTAGCATTAGTAAATGGCTGTTCAGACTGTAGGTCATGTTTTGTTCTTTAGCAATATAGTTCTCATCAGTCTCTGTGATCCTTGCCCTTGGGTTTTTGACCTTCATAATTAAACCGGCATTGCAGCTGATTTCTGCTACCGACCGGCATAGACATTCCACAGATCATCCTATCAAGTTCATCACAAGGAGGCAACCATGTTCCCTCAAACATGCAGATCACCCCTTTTCTTATCTTTCTTTCCTTTTCAGGGTTCCTGTTTATTTTCTGTTATCCTTTTCACATATGCAGTCATTCTGATTGCAATTTTTAGAATAGATTCATGGTTAATTTTATGCTCTCTTCTCTCACACACAAACTTTTCTTTTTCTTTTTTCTTAATAAATTAATAAATTACACCGATCGATCTCTCCTACAATTTTGTAAAAAAAAATAGTCACTTTTTAAAAGTTCAAGTTTTCTTAATTAAAAAAAGAAAAAATGAAAAAAATTAAGATAACTTTTTTACGTTTTTAAGCTCGCAAAACAAACAAGGAAGAAGGGGAGACAAAGTTGATATACTGTATATAATAAGAATGGGGCTACCACACACATCCCTCTTATATACCCCACCAATATATGTCTTACCAAATATGATGTGAACGGGCTGATGCGCAGTTACACCAACAAGAAGCCAACAATAATACTAAATTCCAAAAACATAATCCCACAATTTATTTGCTTATATCCCACACACCAACCAAGTGAATACAACCGATCCATTACAAAATTTGGATAAATTTCATGAATTATTTTCTAGGTATCTATTTTTTTTATCCATTTCAAATTTTGGATAAAATTCATTAATTGTTTTTTAGGTAGGAATGGTAATAGGGCGGGGCGGAACAGGATCGGGCGAGAATCGGGTGTCGTGTATTTGTCCCCGCTTTTATCGGGACGAGAACGAGGAGAAAAAAATCGGAAAGATGCGGGGATAAAGATATATTGAGGATAATTTATTAATATTAAAAAAATAATAGTAATGAGAATTAAAGATAATATAGTAACTAAAAATTAATAGTTGATGAATGATTTAAAATTTAAAATACAAACATAAGAAATAGAGATTAAAAGGAGAAATAAATATAATATTTTTATGGTTTACTCTTCTTATATTTGTAAAAATAAACTTTATGTATGTATTTATATAAATAAAAATATTTATTTTATTTGATCGGGAACAGGACAAAAAAAATTGGGACGAAAAATTATTATCCCTATTTCTAGGTATCTAACCTTTCTATCAGGGTTCAACTTCTCTCTTAGTCCACTAAAATTATTATCCCTATTTCTAGGTATCTAACCTTTCTATTAGGGTTCAACTTCTCTCTTAGTCCACTAATGTATTTGACCAATCCAATTGGATCAATTTTAGACTCAAAACAGACCCTTTCGATAATTTCTGGCATTCGTTTTATTGTTCCTGCGTACAGATTATTAATGCAAAAAAATTAAGTTGATCGTGAAGTACATGAACAAATCACATTTGTGTTGAAAAGATAAATGATTAAGTTTAGACACTTCATTTTTTTAACAAGAATAATGTAATTTGTTCAAACACTTAAATAATTTTACGATATCCGACTAAATTAATTTTTTACATAAATAATTTACACATTAAAAATAATAAAATAAACGATTTAAATTATCAAAGGTAAACCCATTTTCAGCCTTCCGTCAATAGATTGGAGAGAAGTTAAATCCTTTCCGTTATTATCATCAGTACTTTTTGCCTGCACGCACTTCAAATTTTTTTTCAATATTTCTATGTTTTTTTTTTTTTTACGGTACTTCACAATAATGTTGCATGCAGAAAGAAAACGCATATGCACCAGATACCTTGTCGGGAAGCTAATTGAGTAATATATAAGCGAGTGCTAAGTGCTAACCACCGCTGACTAAGAAAGGTTCCTCTCACTCTCTCAAGTACTTATCATTAGCATAATGCTTGAGCAATTATTCAGGTCCTGACAGTTGGAAAACCATGGACCAGAAGAAATTAAAATGCAAAGTCTAAGGGACAGAATTGACAACCCAACTGATAATCACTCAAATAGCTCACTAAGCTCCTTCATCGAGCATCTATGTGGCGTGTCACGACGTTCGTTGTTGCTCAAGGCACATGAAACAACTCTGAGCTGGTTTTTAGGTAGGGGTGGAGGATGGAGCAGCAGCCAAGAAGGCTGGTTTTCAGTGCAGTCCCAATGATCTGCTTGCTGCTTCTCTCTTTGCTCTGCATTATGGTCTTCAGATCAAATATTGCTCCATTTGATCAATGTTAATAATGTTTCTTCTTGCATTAAATCAATATTTTTAAAGAACTTCTTATCACCCACCCATGGACTAAGCTGATTTGATTGCTGGGAAATGGCAGGGAAGCAACAGTTGTCAAATTGGGGCGGCCAAGGCATTGAAGATCGAGAGCACCTGAGTTTTCTCTTGAGAAGACTAACAAGAGGTCATCATCATCATCATCATCTTCTTCTTCTTTCGATTTCATCTTCTGCATTTCAAATTTTCAGAATTAATGAAAGTCTCTCATTCATTCAATACATTATCATGTCCCAAAACCTTTATCTAAAACCATTCTTCCGTCCAGTTGCTTGAAAACTCACTTTTTAAAGTCATAGTCTAAGATCAGAAAATAGATTGAATGTAAGATTATATTTTTATCTACGTAGTTTGTAAAATGAAATTGGATGCATGCAAACAGGGGAAGAGCAAACCCAACTTGAAGCCACTGGACTTGCTTGCCATTCTGATCTTCACACTGATGTCTGTGTAGCAAATGGACCAGTAAGGATTGATACGCGTACATTGAAGGTTTATGCACCATTCAATCATGGAATGCCCCAATCCAAACACATCGTCAGGCCATATGCAAGGAAAACAGATAAGGAAGCCATGAGTTTCATTTCACCGGTCCAGATACTTCAGGAAGACATCACCCCTCCAGCTTGTCATTATAGCCATAATGTCCCGGCCATAGTCTTCTCATCCGGGGGCTACTCGGGAAATATGTTCCACGGACTCAATGATGTAATCATTCCTTTGTTCATCACGTCTCGTCACTTCCAATCTCACCTACACTTCGTTGTCACCAATTTCAGGCCTTGGTTTGTTAGTAAATACAACCGGATTCTGTCCCATCTGTCTCAAAATGAAGTTATACATTCGGCTGTAAATGGAAGCGTGCATTGCTTTCCAGGAGCAGTTGTTGGGCTTCACTACCATGGCGACCTTGCCTTAAATGCCTCTGACATCCCCGGAGGGTACTCCATGCCCGATTTCAAGCAGTTTCTCAGAGAAGCATATAATCTGAAGACAGTGAACGTGTTGGAGATGGAAAAGCCAGTGTTGATTCTTGTTTCTCGTACAAAGTCGAGAGTGTTCTTGAACGAAGATGAGATGGTGAGCATGATGGAAGAATTAGGCTTTAGAGTTACCGTTGCAATGCCTCACAGGATGTCCAATTTAGACAAGTTTACAAAGGTGTTGAGCTCATGTAGTGTACTGGTTGGTGCCCATGGTGCTGGGCTTGCAAATGCTCTGTTCTTGCCCCCAGGGGCGATCTTGGTGCAGGTGGTGCCACTGGGACTAGGCTGGGCCTCAACCGCATACTATGGAGGACCATCCCCCAAGATGGGTTTGCAATATGTAGAGTACAGAATTCAACCAGAGGAAAGTTCTCTCCTCCGTTTGTACAGCCGAGATGACCCCATCATTACTAATCCAGCATCCATATTCCTGAAAGGCTACAAAGCAGCCAAGGATGTGTACTTGGACAAGCAGAATCTCAACATCAATGTTGTGAGGTTTAGAGAGACTCTTGTCAAAGCACTTGGACTTCTTGGGCACTCAGCTCCTTTGGCTTGAAGAAATCCATGTTCTAAGATGATCTCTTTGTGAGATTATTTTGGCAACTTTGTATGTAACTAAAGGAAACATTAGTCATTATTGTTAATTAGGGTTTCCTTACTCTCTATTTATATTGTGTATCCCATCATTAGTGGTTAAGTCTTTTTCATTTATTGCATTAATAGATATTTTCTCTTTTTTCTATATTTTCTATCATGATATCAGAGTAGACTTAGCAACCCTAGCCATCATCCGTAAGCATCATCAGCGACCATTGCAACCGCAAACAATAGCCCTTGCAACCTCCTATTTGAGATTACTAAAAAGCTGATTTTTTTTTATTTTTTTTTTGTAAAAATACCAAACTATAGTATTTGGTGTCTCTAAAATGTCTACCAACTCTTTTTCATTTCTTTTTTCAAAAAATAAGCTTCTACACATCTCAAGCATATTAACTTTTTTTTGAGTCAAATGACTATAATACTGACAATTAAAAATTCAACTCTACTCGTAACAATTTTAAAAAAAATCATGTTAATATCCCAAACACTTCAATTTAAAAGTAAAAAATAATGGCATATTAAACATTTTTACATAAAGTAAAAACGAAAAAACTAGCCTAAACAAATTATTCCAAACACTCAAAGTTTTTTTCTTCCTCTTTTTTTTTTTTTCTTTCTTTCAAAAAAAACTTAAACTTCTTAAAATGCAAGCTTTTTAGACATCCCAAACAGGGGCCTAGCATTAGCCATTGCAAGCCTTAGCAATCCCAAGCATCGACCAGAATGGTTGGCAAACATTGCAATAATTGTCCAACCATTGCTCCCTTTGATCAACGTCGCTGACTTGCCTCTAACCTTTGGCAACTTGTCACCGACCTTCGGCGACCATTTTCCAACATCGTCGACCACCGTCGACCTTTCTGGCCCAACGTATCCCTCTATTTGTTCTATCTAATCCGAGATCCGACAATTCTCTATGGCTTTGTTTGACCCATCACAACATGCTGAGCACTAGCGACCACTGTCGATCAATCTTTGACCTCCGTCGACCATTACCGATCAATCTTTGATTACTAGTGACCAATCACGAGTTACTATGAATGAGTGTAGTTTCTGTTACCAAAAATTCCACTGGAAGAATGCATGCTTTAAACTAGGACAAAAGAGATAACATTTCCTCTTGTTCATCCTCGTGCCCACCCGTCTAGTCCTATCGCCCTCTTGCCGCCCTTACACCACCTGCATCTAATGGTATTCCCTTCCCTCAATTCCAGTCGGTAGAAGACCAATGCCATCAGTTTCATTCTATGCTTGTATCCTCTGCATGGTTATCAGAATTTTATGATTCACGATTTAGTTTACAATTCCATTCACGATTCATACATAAATTAATACGAATATATGAGTTGAATCTATTTCATGGTAAAATCATAAATCTATGATAAATCTTACGATTCATCGTTCCATTTACGAGTCGATTCACTATTTACGATTCATATAATTTTTAAAATTATCATATCCAACATTGTCAAAAGATTCAAAACCTTATTTATCACATTGTTTAAAAATAAAAAAATGTCATAACAAAACTTAGTGTGTTTATTGGAAAATAAAAATAACTATGCTTAATTTGTTGCTCATTTAGTGATTAGAGGATATAATAAGAACATTACAAATCCAATAGGTTTTTAACTCTTTTTTCTTATTTCTAAATGTCAAAATACACCTTTTGATGATGTAAAAGGTGAAAATAACATTCCTAGTGATTTTTTTATTGCTATTTTGTTGAAACAAACAACATTTAATTTTAATACGATAAAAGTTGGATTAGTTAGATTCAACGGTTCTACAACATTTCTTTAAACTTTTTTATTAGCAATAAGAATACAAGACACATTTTGAAGTGTTTTATGTTTAATTTAAAAATAGTTTCTACTCGCAATTTTTAGTTATTCTACTCTCTTTTAGATTTTTTGGGGTTCATTTTACGAATTACAAAAGAGAATATACTAGTATTTTTAATGAATCTTATAGTTAGTTAGCATTGAGCAAAAACTCTTGAGATGAAGGTAAATATATTTTCAATTAGGTTATGTTATCATATTCATATTGCTTAATTTGTGTTAATGTTAGTCTTATTTATTTTATTCCATATATCTTAAATGTTTTAACATCATTGCTATTGTTTATGCTGAATTTTACAATTCTCAATTCAATCCGATATACGATTTACAAAACTTAGCTTTGGATTTACGATTCGAATCACAATTTGACAACTATGGTTATCAAGCACCTATTCATGTGCTTCTATGACTACTTTGCAAAGTTCTTATTTTACAAGTATTTTCTTCTTAGCTTGGATCTTCGATTCTAGTTCTTCTCAAGATATGACGTCAAATTTAACCCGTCTTAGTCATTGTATTTCCTATTCTTCTATTATCATTGTTTGCATTGTATATAATTCTCATATACGTGTTGTTTCTATTGGCTCCGTTGTCCTGTCTTCATTGTCCACTTTGTAACCATAATGCTTTTTATGTACCACATTTATCTGTTAGTTTACTGTCTATGAGTTAGCTCTCTGGTTATGATGTCTTGTTTTCTTCTTCGGTTGTGTTGTTTAAGATTGGACATCCAAAAAGTTGGTTGAGATCGAGCGTAGAGCTGGTGATTTATATATCTTGGATAGTTTGCACATTCTAGTGGCTCCTTCTGTTGCTAGGTCTTCCTTCTCTTTAGATCAAAGTTCCTCTCCTTTTTATCTTCGGCATTCTCACTTAGGTCATTGATGTAGCACCAATAGTGAAGAAGAATAGAAATTAGAAATTAGGAGAAAAACATAGATTAGGAGAAGACAAAAAAAGGAAGAAAATCGCACAATTCTCAACTCAGGATCACTGAAAGTTTGCTTAGCTGTTAATTTCAGGGTCCTGAGATTAGTCGAGGTGCACGCAAGTTGACCTAGACACCTAGTTATCAAAAAAAAATTCACGCAATTCTCAACTCAAAATTCTTATTCATCAATGTCTAGCTAATACATCAATAGACTCTTTATTTATAACTCTAAACCTTAATGGAAAAATAAACGAAAATCCCTAATTAACTAGAAACAAATAACATCCTAAACAGAAACAAATAATGTCCTAATACTATAAGGAAAGAAAATAAGCTCCAATTCCAATAAAATACAATCCCATATATTATCCGCAACATTCTTCTTTACTGAGAAAAAGAACTCGTTCTCGAGTTCGGTTGGAAGTATTGAATGCGACATTCTCTTCCACATATATTGTCCGCAACATTCTCTTCCACTGAGAAAAAAAACTCGAGAACGAGTTCGGCTTGAAGTATTGAATGGAACCATGCCAAATAATCAAGTAGTGTGAATATGTCAACGGCTTTAGGTTCTTCTTGTGCTAACGAATTGTGATCGTGAGACTGCTGACAAGATCCACAAAACAATACTTGATAACCCAACGAAGATCTTCAATACTGACAAAATCAATGTGGTTGGACTTGACAGGAGAAGTGGGTGGTGGAAAATATAAAGTGACTGGATGCTCATTTTGAAGAGATTCTTTGGTGAATAGAAGCATTTGCTATAAAAGGACATTACAAAACTTTTATACATTACAAAGCCAGTTACATAGTAGTCTAAAGCATTCCCAACAATGATTCATAGCTACCCCATGCTCAAACTCACCAAAAGCTGAACTAAAAAGATATCAAGGAATGTAATCAATCAAACATGTCAAAAATAATGGTAAGCTAGTACTCACTTATTGCACCTTTAGACAACAAAGAAAGAAGTTGGTTGACTTAAGAGATCATCATCTAGATTACTATCATCACAGAGATGTTGTACATATGAGTTTTGGAATTATAAACAGAATAATTTTTGTATTTCTTGTTACACGATCTTAGGTAAAACATAACCCCAAAAACTAGCCATTGAGGTGAGGGTGTCCTCACGCTTATATATTGCACATTATTTTTCTACTTAGCCAATGTGGGACTTCGCTTCACACCCTCTCTCATGTGTAGCGTGCTCACTCGGCAGCACCTACCGCGTGCAGATCAAGGACACACACCCTACTCATCCTTAGCAGTTTAGCTCTGATACCATATTAAGACACCAATTATCCCAAAAACTTAAGCTATTAGAAAATGGGCCCAGCAATGTATATCAAGCTATCCAAAACTCCCCTTCACGTGCGACCTTGTCTTGCACGTAGAGAGACGAACAAATTGAACATGTGCACTAACACACAGAGTGCACAATACAAATATAACAGGAAAATACATCACGAGACTTGAACCAAAGACCTCGTGGAACCAGAGCTCTGATACCATGTTACATGATCTTGGGTAGAACTCAACCCCAAAAGCTAGCTATTGAGGTAAGGGCGCCCTCACACTTATATATTGCGCATTACTTTTCTACTTAGGTAATGTGGGATTTCGCTTCACACTTCTAAATACACAAAGCCATATTTTCTCTATCCTCTCTATTATTATCATCTTCTTAATTAACTCTTCAAATTGCATACTCCCCTCCACATAATGTATCAATAAACTTTCTGATCAGTTCTACACCACGATTTCTACAAGGAATCCAAGGTGCTTGCCCCAGACCAAGACAAGTGAAAAAGCATGAAGCATTCATGTCATGTGAAGCCAACATAGTAATAAAGCAATGGATTGATGTCCCTTATGAGGCCTCAGTTAAGTGATAAATCAGTTACAGGATGCCCACACTCTTAATTCTCATCAAGGAGTTTGAAGGTTCAACCACCAAACACCATGGTACAATAGGCAACTGAACCTCAGTTCAATTTGAGCAATGCCTCACACAACTCTTAAACAAAGGATTATGCAAATCTGATGGGAGATAATGCCAGCTCAGTCAAAATCATCTTGAAAATCTAGAAACTTAAATAAATTTGGACCACTAAAAAGTATTTCTATAATAGCTGAAATTTACTTTAGCTAACTCCAGATCTTGATCTCAAGTCCAAGCCAAAATTAAGATGGATAACATAGCCTCTCACACTATCATCTTAAAAAAAGGACCGTGTCAAGACGCCCAAACACCTTGAATTTTTCAAACCATATTAGGAGAAATTTCAAAGCTAATCTGCAATTCCTCAATTCAATTTCGCATACCCCTGGGTTTGAAAACACAGTTCAACCCAACAGAGACCTTGTGGATTTGATGACACTGGGACAACTTTGCCAGATAATAAAACTCAAGAAATACTCATGACGACTTGGCCAACTTATAAAACTCACAAAATTCTCAATAAAACCTAACTCATCTCCCCGCGAGAATTGTGGATCATAGCTTGATCATTATGGTATGAGCATCGATGTCACGAATTGAAACAATATGTATGAAGTACTGTTTCATACTTAAACCTCAACTCTGATAATACTAAGAAATCTACAGGGCACCATGTGCTTGAGTCAAATAATATTGATCCCAACAAGCTCATAAGTTCGAAATATACTATAAAGCGAGAAACATGATTTCTCGTCTAGGACGGACCACCTAGGAACAATCCCCCATATTACAATTCTCAGTCATAATATACTTTCCAAGCCCAAAATTCTATCACATAGAATCACTACAGGATAGTTATTTATGTCGCTTCTTCATAGACGATTCAAGGAGAGTCTTTCTTTGGAGGAAGGCGACCTAGACTGTTGGGGGCTTCCCTTTGGGATAGGTGACAATACAGTTGCTATGATATTGACAACAGATGTCTTGGGGATGCTTAGCTTGGTTTGGAAAACATTCTGTGCTTCCAATGCAACATACCCTAAACTGTTTGGGCACCAAGAAGGGCACAATTTGTGCTTCTATGCAAACATTAGATGGAAACAAAGCAACTTATTAGGAAAACAATAAACCTAGGAAGAGTCAGACTCAAAACAATTAATATATAAATAGCTCCAATCACATAATAGTCTGTCAATAGCACTCTTAAGTTAGATATAAAAAATGTAAGAAGCCAAGCACAATGTGAAACAAACTCAAGTTTTCTTTTTTCATTTTTGAATTTCATGCTCTGAATACATACCAAAGAAATTCATGTTTTTAATATTAGCCACTATGCTTTGTAGTACCTGCTTAAGATGAAGATAACACCCATTATTTAACGAAGGAGACTTCCATTTTTTTTCTTTTCTTCTGTTTTCTTTTCTTCGTCATTTTTGTTCGTCTTTTCCTTTTCTGGGAAGATAATAAGGGTACTTCAAGTATAACGAATTATATAGCTCTTCATTTCTTCAACCATGTAACAGCCTCAGATATAAGTACAACTGAAATATGCAAGAAGAATGCTGTCCTAGAGAAATGATTCGTGTTTGAATAATTTTTATGAACTAATTAAATTGCGGAGATTTAAAAGCCAAAACACAAACCATGTAAGAAATTGGAAGAAACTTAGCTCAATAAACACAAACTCCTACTGGTAACTCGGTTTCAGCAATCATTTCTGGCCACGAAGTTCATGTAACTTCGGTTTTTTCTCCTTTCTATCTCATTTGTTCCATTGGTACTGTGGTTAATCATAAATGTCAACATAGTTACTAGTATGATTGAAAAGGCATAGCTACTGGCAGTGACTGTTGCTGAAGGATGCGTAACTACAGGCTCTAATAAGAAAAGTTATTCAATGGGTAGAAAATTCCATGTCAACATACTGATATGGTGTGACCACTTAATATATGCATGACATGTACTCATAATTTTAGGAAATGATCCTACATTATAGGGAAGTAGTTATAGCAACAGATATTCTTTATGGTTTGAACCGCCATTTTACTCAAAATTTAAAGTATATGTCAGAACTTCACATATATTGTAGTATTTTGCTTTAATCTTTAGGCTTTCATGGCCTATTGGACCAAAACCCGTAGTCGACGGCTGGTCAGCATGACCCACAACAAAAAGGCGCATGCTACACAGATGTTAGATGGGTAGACGCATGCTGACGTGGTATTCCGTACCTATAGATTAATTTATCCTCCTATAGACCTCTGAAGATCTAAAATACGAGAAAACATGCCTAAATCAAGAAGCAGGAAATTGAGAGAACTTCACGTCAGAACCATCATTTTGAAGTTTAGTAATCAATTAGGAAGTCCATTGCTAATATTATAGTTACTTTGACTGCCAAAGTCTGGTCTTAATTAGTGGAACCCCCCTCCAAATTCATCCAGATTTAAGCATGATAGGCCAATATCTTGTAGAAATTCAAGATCTAAATAAAAAAAGGGCTATTTGTTGTTTTTTTTCATATGTAATTTCTTCAATTATACAATCAGAACCAGAAAAAGAACACTGTAAACATGCGGCCATGCTTTGTTTTGTTTTTTTCTCTTCAAAGCTTGAGATACTGGCCCAATTTTCTACGGATTCACACAATAATCAAATGTTACACAAGTTTTTAACAATTTTTTTTTAAAACTAATCCATAACTTAGAGAAACACGCACCCACTCAAAGAGCTTGAAATCAATTTGACAAAACCTTCGGCCACCGCCACCGCCGCGGACTCAAAAATATCAGCCAAAACCTTCGGCGCCGTCACGGTCCCTCTATACACCACGGTATCATCCCCCTGTTGAATCGCCAAAGAAAAATTCATCACCAAAAGAAAATCAATAACCAATTTTTCACATAGCTCCGCTACTGACCGGGATCGAGGTTTGCACTGTGTGTGAGTTTTTTTTTTTTTTTTTACTTTAACCAAAATAATCATATTTTTAAAAAACTTCTTGTTGCGAGAAGTTAAAAAATTAAAATATTTTTATTAAAAAATAAAAAATAAATAAGATTTAAAAAAAAAAACTACTTCAAATTGTAAGTTTTTTGGTCGTTTTTAATAAAAAAGTTTTTAAACTT
>JAULJZ010045374.1:0-14305 GCA_032270985.1 Heliamphora pulchella
GGTGACCCCTGAAGCTGAAATTTGCGAATTTCCTTAAAATTCAACTCAAACCTTTAACTTTACTTATATTTTAATACTTGAGTCTTTCTACTAACACATCCATTTCAATATCACCCGTCGCCATGTATCCCAAAATCTTTATTTCACATATCATTAATTCAGCCGTTATTGAGCAAATTATTTTTATAGCACCCACGCTCAAATTTAATTTAGTTTCTTTTCTTACCAACATATGAAAGAATAAAATAAAAAGGTATCGGGTCCTTACATCTTCCCCCCCTTTTGGGAATTTTGTTCCCGAAAATCATCTCAAGTTACACTAAACCGTCCTTTAATCTTAGTATCGGTCCACATACTTCACTAGTTGTTTGATCTACATTGCATCTTTCTTAGTTCGCGATCCAGATCATTCTCTCGCGACGATGTGACTCAAGGATGCTAACACGCCTCTATTCTCAAAAGTGTAACATTACCAACAGGCTTAACTTCCGAACACCGATATTTCATAAATATTAGAATCATCCGTATTCATCGAATTGTTCTCATATCGAGCTTGATCAATCTAAAATGGTTCATCGTTTAACACAACGCCAATTCTTACCCAAAATTAATACCAGAGCTAGAGTTAACCACTCCTGTATTGATCACCTACTATCTCTCCATGACCACCATCCCACATCACATACACGTTCCCGAAGACTAAATATTCTCAACCATAGTATTATGCGTCTTAGGTTTTGACACCACAAAGATTACTACCGCTAAGATTCTCCCAACTTCGTTGAATCATCGTCTAATTCATTGCTAAACACCAATGTATACTGAGAACTAGCCAAACTGGGACATTATTCACACGGGTTACACACATTACCCCCAAAATGTTTTAAATCATCATCAAACAAGTTTTAAATCTTGATTTTCAATCCAAAAACATAGGATTGAAGTCTCATAAACCCCATTTGTGCAATAATAGCCCAAAATAAAGGTTAATCCTTTCTCAAAAACCTCATTCCCATCAAACCCAATGCAATACACCCACAAACCTATTAATCTATCCATCAATACTTGAAATCAACTCAATTTTTATGCATAAAAACAAAATATCAACCCAAATCTTAACAAACATATGAGAAAATCTAGATCCAACCTTGGATTTGTTCAAAAGCTTGAAACTCCTTCCAATCTTCCCACCTAGGGTTTGTATATTTGGTGTTCTTGCCTCCTTGAGGCTCCATCTTCCATCTCTTTGCTCCACAACTTGATTTCCATCCTCGATTGCTCTCAATCCAGCCTCAATCTTCAAGATTAGGGAATGGAGGTTAGGGTTTCTCTCTCTAGAGATGGAGAGGAGAAGAGGAGAGGAAGAGAGGAATGAGTGAAATGTTTGGGGGCTGTTCTCACGAGTTATGGGTTTTAAATAAACCTCCCAACTTTTCTCCAATGTTTGAGAAAATTCTAATCTCAGCCCGATGGTCCGCTCGAGCGGTGACCCCTGAAGCTGAAATTTGCGAATTTCCTTAAAATTCAACTCAAACCTTTAACTTTACTTATATTTTAATACATGAGTCTTTCCATTAACACATCCATATCAATATCACCCGTCGCCATGTATCCCAAAATCTTTATTTCACATATTATTAATTCAGCCGTTATTGAGCAAATTGTTTTTATAGCACCCACGCCAAAATTTAATTCGGTTTCTTCTCTTACCAAAATATGAAAGAATAAACCTCGGGTCCTTACATCTTCCCCCCTTTGGGAATTTTGTCCTTGAAAATCATCTCAAGTTACACCAAACCGTCCTTTAATCTTAGTATCGGTCCTCAGACTTCACTAGTCGTTTGATCTACATAGCATCTTTCTTAGTTCGCGATCCAAATCATTCTCTCGCGACGAAGTGACTCAAGGATGCTAACACGCCTCTATTCTCAAAAGTGTCACATTACCATCAGGCTTAACTTCCGAACACCGATATTTCATAAATATTAGAATCCTCCGTATTCATCGAATTGTACTCATATCGAGCTTGATCAATCTAAAACGGTTTATCGTTTAACACAACGTCAATTCTTACACAAAATTAATACCAGAGCTAGAGTCAACCACTCCTGTATTGATCACCTACTATCTCTCCATGACCACCATCCCACGTCACGTACACGTTTTCGAAGACTAAATATTCTCAACCATAGCATTATGCGTCTTAGGTTTGACCACCACAAAGATTACTACCGCTAAGATTCTCCCAACTTCGTTGAATCACCGTCTAATTCATTGCTAAACTCCAATGTATACCGAGAACTAGCCAAACTCAGACATTATTCACACGGGTTACACGCATTACCCCCAAAATCGCCCATGCCTTGACGATCAACTAACCACCACAAACTTAATGTATCACTACTTGACTACATCACTCTAGTCCTTCAACCATCGATACTAACACTACTGCCTGAACTCCGCAAGCTAGTAAGATTGAGCATATCGCATGAGTCAAACGTCTCATAGGTAGACATTTACCTATATAAACTGAATCACATCCTCTTTCATGACGCCATACACATATCTATCGGTCTCTCGGGTCTACAATGCTCCAAATTGTTTAATTATTGGTCATCCAGAATTATATTACTCCACTCATTCACACTATCACATATATTCGCACCTTTCCTTCAAACGATCGTACCATTCTTGAATATCAGAAGCACATCAGACTCACAAACCCAGACTCAAAAAGAGCATATCAGAAACACATCACTTGAATATCCCAGCCACCAGGTTCTAACAAATTTACCACTTCGCCAAGAGCCAGAGGTACGACCATACCTACATAACTCATAACATCAGAAACACATCACTTGAATTTCCCAGCCACCAGGTTCTAACAAATTTACCACTTCGCCAAGAGCCAGAGGTACGACCATACCTACATAACTCATAACAAGCTGCATATAACGGTTAATGATTCTCAGCTGATCGTTGTCAAGAAGGACTTTACGTTCTCAATACTAACTCCCTCATCAACAAGAATAAAGACTCCTGGCTTACCAACTTGATCTCCAAGGGAACACAACTCTACACACTTACATTCACAGGGTAGAGCAAGCGAATTCCACCCAGAAAATCCACGAGAAACTTAGTCCCCCAATCACCAAAAATAGCCTGACTAAGAATCAATTAATGACCCAACAATTATACCCAACCATGGTGGAACGGTCCGTACACCACAACTGTTTGCAAGACAATCGTATCTTCTTCCCAAGAACCCAAGAAAGACATGGCCAACCAAAAATCTTAACCTAATCTCAACGTATTCCCAAAGCCCATCAACATTTAGTTCCCAATGATATCCAGATCATCCATTATACTAGGCCCTCAACTCAGACTTCATTCACACACAAGAATACCATCAATCTTCATACCTCGTACAGTACATCTCATAGTACTACCAGCTCGTCACCAGTCACATATAGAAACACTATACCGACATTCCCATCTGGCCAAAACCTCACTTCACAAGATTACACTTCACTAATATAACTCCTACTAGGAAAACCACAGCCATGTCACGGCCTTAAGCCCACTATCCAATCCACTTGTGTGGAATGTGCACAACACTAAACAAAGGTAATCTAATTCGGAGACCTTTCATCCAAAGTTACTAATAACTTCCACTATCATGCAAATGCTTCCAACACTTCTGCCTCCTAGGTACGCATCTATCGTCGACATCTTAATGCACGATTTCTCGCCTATCACCCCAGGCCACCCAAACCACACGGTATAGTGTTGAACTTTATCACTCCATTCCTCATCCACATGGGCAAACAAAATACTCATCTCTGATCCTACGATCGAATACAAATAGTTTCCAAACATATCATACTCAAGATACACCATCTCAGCACTATACCAACCACACTATCGAATCCTTCTACGGTCCTTTCAAAACTCATGCACCCAACACGTTTTCCCCAAACACGATTTCCTAATCACGAGAATAACGACCCAATCATGGATCTACATTTATGTAGGAATCCCGCAGAATTAATACTCGATGATTTCACCGTGTAAATAACCACACTACTAAACTCCCTTAGGGACCTCGCTTAACGAGAACTAAAACTATTGACAGTCTGTACAAATCAAACTGCATCACCAGAAACGTCACCCAAACACTCGGATTCATAGGGTAAAGCAAACGGGCTCTTCAAGGATCCTCGGGCAAACGGACCTACACTTATATGATCACAACGTTTAATTTCTACCAAGGAAGAACAATCCATACAGGATAGTCAATTATGAAACATCTCTCCTACTAGAAAAACCACGAGTCAACTCTAGGCCCTCACTCCAAATCACACTACCTCTTAGGGCCACCATTCACAATGAGAATACCACTCGTCGCACTAGGTCGTCGCACTAGGTCTTCGCGCTTAGATATCTGGTCAAACACATTAACTATCATTCACTCCTTCACATCCCAATGATACGTCGCACGTGTCCATCAGACCCTCATCGATTAACCACCAAAGACAACACCACAAATACTCGCATCACTGTGTGACATCTCCTCACAGGGTTGTGTTACATCACTCAATTCTCAACAGGTAGGTAATAACCAAACAGGTAAGCAAAGACCACGCCATAGTCTTGAGCTTGCGGCTCCGGTACACTCATCAGAAAACACAAAACATTCAATGGAGAGCACCCGTCCCTTATGTCACTACACAAGTACCACCGGCACACCACTATCCGAACATGATAGTAACCATACACAACACGAACAAAACGAACCTTTCTTACCACTCTAAGCCAAACGGCACCATCCTCTCCCTCGCCTCTAAGGGTAAAATAGCTTCACCATCTCCAGACCTTATGCCAGGTCACCTATTACCCACATTATCTCCTCATGGGACCTCCTCATACCGACATGTCATCCCAAGATGACCGAGTCAACTACACCCTCAATATCTATCACATACCCCATAAACTTCACATACTCACACTCACATTCTTACCAAACACCATGTATTTCACACTATCTCCCAATTATGAGAACAACAAATCTAGCCACAAACCTCAATTTCGTGAAAATTTCCATGTAACCTCAAATAATCGCTCATCCAATCACTACCATCTCCGACATACATCTCATCATACGTACATCCACCTCACTCGATAACCAATCTGTTAATGACATCTTAAATTCCCATACTCATTCCTCAAACAACGTTTGACTTCTTATCAAGAAACACAACTCAACACCATGCCACAAGGCTAACACAAGGGTCACTAACCTGGCCTTCAAAATCATAAGATACCACTATAGCTACCAACAACACCCCTTAGGGTAAGGGACATCCCCAAATACAGCCTAAGCCCAAACTTTCTAACACACATTAGGCTGGACATTATTACGCTCAGGTCCACTATGCTCCCGTCCATACCTAATCTCAGGGTACACGGCTTATGACACAGCACGGCTCAAGACATAGCACAGCTCATGACGTACATAATCCTCAATGGGCCTAAAACCACACCTCATACCCATCCATAACAAACAACTTCCAAGGATTTTAAACACTCCACTCAGCTTATCCATTAAACTACTGATGACACAACATAATACGGGTAGCTAACTTTGATTACCCCAAACTCAAATGGGTTTGACACACTCCAAACAATTAATACTCATTTCATAAGCTTACACCCACCACAATCACTGACCACCGAGTCGTAATTCCACCACTCATACCACCGACCAGATCACAACTCATCCTAGCCCCATGGGCATAATCCCTACAACATGGATATCACGACATCCAACTAGGTCAAGCTCTATCTAACCTCCTAAAGCCAAGCTACACACTACTTAACACCTAGTCACATCACAATAACACATATTCACATACCTAGGGAAAGCCTCAGAGCAACGCGATAATCAAGGAAACTAATTTAAATTTCTCATAGAAAGAACGTCGGCCAAATGCTTTTCTATTTCAAACCCCAAAGTAGTTGATCGGATGCCATATGGCATGCCACCTCACCCTTAGACTCAACCCTCCATGTTCATATAAACACATAGCATGCGCAACACAATTCAATCGCAAACCCATTCAAGCACACAACTCATGCCAGGTAGTGGTGCTTAACCTCGTCAAACAGGTCACATACTAAGGTCATCGTTACTTCCCATGGCTCCTAGGTATTCGAACCTAGAGCCCTAATACCATTTTGTCATGCCCCGACCCTAGGGACCCGTGAACCAACCCAACCGTCCCGCATACAGAGGTCACTAATAATATGTTTCCTTCACTAAAGATTTGAGTTCGAAACATATTAAAATAAAAACTTTCATTAAGAAATTAAATTCTCTCACATATCCTCTTCAAACAAATGCCTTTGATTTTCCAAGAGTACATTTACAACCACTATATCATTATAACCATCCACTTAGATGATCATATAAATATAATACAAAATTTCAAAGAAATACAAGATCAATCTTCTAGCTTCTAGCTTTTCCCACAATGTAACATTGGCCCTAGTTTTGCCCTAGTCCTTGGAATCTGAAATGGTTTACATACATACATGACTTGAAGCTCATAGAATATAGATTAACTCAGATGTAATGCATGATTTGTGAGGTGTGATGGGTGCAACTGAAGAAAATATGCAAATTTTTACCAGTTCATTATTCCTTCACACGATTACACCCATACACGCTAAGTTGTAACCATTTATCCTTTCATATTATCTATCTCATTATCCAATTCTTCACAAAAATCATGTCACATTTTCATTATCGGATTTATCACAAAATCGTATCACATCTAATGAATTGGTGTTGTGTGGAGCTTATAGAAACCCCTTCCTATTAATTCCCAATAGACTACGCGAAGTCATTGGGTAATAGATAGCTCTATAACTCACCACGACACAACACCACATTTCGGGGGCTAACTCGTGGGCATGTGGTCCCCATCTTGCGTAAGTTTTTAGTTTTTCACCCCGGAGTAGCTCACCCAACTTAATCCACATCAATCCATACAGTAGTTTATTATTTGTTCATTTTCACAAAAATTCAGGAGTCCAACCTACAACTGGTTCTTCTCCTAATCATTTTCACACATTATCGTTACAATTCCAATTTCAACTTTTCCAATCAAGTTATATTTTAGTATTCAATCATTTCTTTTCAACTCAAATGTAATCATGAATTTCAACCCACAATTTCTCATTAATCACTTTTCTTTTATCAACTTCATGAAATGCCAATGCATAATTAACTCACACATGACTATATCATTTGGAAGAAAACGGAATACACCCATTATATATATATATATATATATATATATATATATATATATATATATGTAAGTTAGAATCTCAAGTTCTCTTTGGAATGCCTCGCAATGCCAAAAGATGACTATGTGTACCACAACCTTCAGATACTCATTTTTGTTCTCAAAAACTTTCGTTATATGTTGAAAACCCACCTTTTTGCAAAAACCCAACAAATTAGTACAATACACGCATCTCAATCAATGTATATTGAAATAGGTAACCCATAACCCAAAGGACAAAAAATTTGATGAAAAGGTCCAATATTGTTGAAAATAACTATTTTCAAGACATTTGGCCAAAAATGGGTGGAAAACAGTTAAGAAAATTTTACATACCTTCTCTATTTTAATCATAACTTTTTCTACAAAAAGAATTTTCTTCTGTGAGTAGTCTTGTTGGAAAGAGAACTTTTGGGGCTTTAATTTGAGTACAAAAATGACCCCATTCGGAGTCTGAATGATGGAGATATGATCAAAGAAGTTTGCCTTGTGCAGCGAGTCCGCTCGAGCAGACGTCGGGCTCTCAAGTGCCAAACTCTCTGCCAGTTGACCAATCGTGCGGATAGGGCTCTGTTCGAGCGCACTGGTGCCCAAGAAAAATCTAGATTTTCCCCTATTTTGTGTTTCTACCCCCAATACCCTTAAATCATCACCAAACATGTTTCAAATTTTAATTTGCACCCCAAAAACATAGGATTGAAGTCTCATAAACCCCATTTGTGCAATAATATTCCAAAATCAACCCAAATCTTAACAAACATATGAGAAAATTTATATTCTACCTTGGATTTGTTCAAAAGCTTGAAATTTCTTCCAATCTTCCCACCTAGGGTTTGGATATTTCGTGTTCTTACCTCCTTGATGCTCCATCTTCTTCCAAAGTTTGATTTCCATTCTCGATTGCTCTCAATCCATCCTCAATCTTCAAGATTAGGGAAGGGAGGTTAGGGTTTCATGGGTTTCTCTCTCTAGAGTTGGAGAGGAGAAGAAGAGAGGAAGAGAGGAATGGGTGAAATGTTTAGGGGGGGGGGGTGTTCTCACGAGTTATGGGTTTTAAATAAACCTCCCAACTTTTCTTCAATGTTCGAGAAAATTCCAATCTCATCCCGATAGTCCGCTCCAGCGGACCCCCACCGCTCGAGTGGTGACCCCTGAAGCTGAAATTTGTGAATTTTCTTAAAATTCAACTCAAACCTCTAATTTTACTTATATTTTAATACTTGAGTCTTTCCATTAACACACCCATTTCAATATCACCTATCACCTTGTATTCCAAAATTTTTATTTCACATATCTTTTATTCAGTCGTTATTGAGCAATTTTTTTTTATAGCACCCACGTCCAAATTTAATTCGGTCTCTTCTCTTACCAAAATATGAAAGAATAAAATAAACGGGTACCGGGTCCTTACACTAAGCATCCATGATGTATTTAATTCATGTATTTGCTTCCAAACCATATTGGAATCAATCTTTTAACTTTAAATTAATTTAAAAATTTATATTTTAAAAAATTATTGAAATTTAAAATTATTCTTGAATTAAATTTCTTGGGCCTTCGCGCAGACAAGTGGGTCCAACCAAAACTCGTTAAAACATTACCGGGCCTATTGGCCACCTATATATAACATGTACACATGCTCACATACAATACCACACAGGTAAATTAACTCATAAACATTTAGTTACACAAATTAAAATGAGACCAGGTCTCACAATTCGTTTGAATATGAATATATATATATATATATATATATATATATGTGTGTGTGTGTGTGTGTGCGTGTGTGTGTGTGTGTGTGTGAGATTTGTAGTGAACATAATATGTTGAACTTATAACATTCCAATATGTGACGTTTCAATTTAGTGCATGCATGTGATATGACAATGTGCAGTTATTTAATGAGTAGTGTTATAAAAATGTGGTAGACATAATAACATGAATTAATTTTCCATACTAATGTCATTTCTTAAGTCAAATGCATATCCTATGTAGCGTAGAATAATTCTTCATGTCCGAGTTATTGCATGCTTAAATTCATGGGGTTGGATTATGGGGATTACACCTTATGAATTGAAAATTTGAATATAAATGGTTGTTGGAACAATATGATATGTTCATGGATGTCTTAAACTGTGCTGTCTTAAATCGTGTAACATATTGAGCCATGTACCTCAATTAAGTGTACAAATGGAAATGTGGCAAACAGGAACATGAGTGGAACAAAAATGTTACACCCCCAAACTCAAACAAAGGAAAAAATTGACAAATAGCCAAGATACCAATATCTTTTAAAGTAAAACCTTCTTTTAATAAAAAAAAATTCAAAACAAGAAAATAATATTTGGAAAGTAGGCTTCTAGGGCTTCAATTTGAACATAAAAATGACCAAAAAAGGGGTTTGAAATGAAGGGACTTACATCAGCTTGAAAATATAATCAAAACAAGAAAAATAGAAAAAATGCCCAATAGATAGGCCGCTGATCGGTCGTTTGCCCTTTGTAGCATTTCTGGTCTACATCAAAAAAGCTACGACCAACATAAGACTGCTCGATCGGTCTGCTCCTGTGTTCCTTTTCTTTTTTTAAAAAGCAGTTTAAAGCCCCACACACACCCAAACCTATTTTAATACAAGAGTGACATACAAAGGCCTTGGTAAACCTTAGATTTGATAAGAGAAGACCCTTAAAACCATTCAAACTAAAGAATTCAAATCAAACTTTCATCCAAAATATGGAATTTATTAGGATTCAATCCAAAATATACATCCATACTTGGAATATAGCCTTATTGCCTTACAATCCATAAGAATTATAGTAGAATACTTAATCAAAAGATTACAAAACATTTACATTTCCCTAATTCAATTCACAAAATACACTTAGAGTCAAGGCTTTCTAAACAACCAACTCAAAACCAAAAAATGCTTAATCTCCTTTATAGCATACTTACATCATCAACACCTGAAATGAGTTATTTAAAAAATGTGAGCCAAGACTCAATAGGATTCTAAGAAACCCAATATGAATCATGATCGATATGCAACAATTAATTCTATATTATCAAACCCAACCCAAAAGATTTGATTTTCTCATTATTTATTAGCAATCATATTCCCATAACCTAATCAACATGGTTTTGAATAATAATATACTGTTGCACAATCACACCCTTTTTTGGTCATATCGAAGGATATGGGTACCTACGCCACCTTTACAGGAATTAACCCAAGGGATATGGGAACCTGATCTTGGGCAAATTTTTGATTTTTCACCGAGTAGTTAGTCGAGCCCACGTTAATTCCATAAAAAACATCTCAATATATACAATATATCATCAATAGTATCGATCTCTCAACCATTACCCATAGTTTTCACGTACAATTCATGTATGCACTACATGATCACAATTCAATTATCAACAACCACCATCAATTTTCACAAATTCCATATTCATCATGATTTTATACAAAATTTCCATTTCAAGAATATTTCTCCCAAGTTTTTGAAAAGAAGATTTGTCCATTAACTAAAATCCAATTTGTGGAGACTCGATGTGAGACGCTATACCGTTTTATTTATTTTTGATATATATACATGTTCGGTGTTTTTGTACACATTTTGGCGTTTTCGCATTAATATGCTTATATGTGTTTTGATGCATATTTTGGTTAAACTGAGCATACAGGGTTGCTTTCTAGGGATGTAAGGAGTTTTTGTGCGAATTTTAAAAATTCAAAAAAAAAAGATATTTTGGAGGCCTATAAATATCTGGCGTTAGATATTTTCAGAAGATATTTTCAAAACATAGCGACTAAGTTTTCTCAAAATTCTCTTTGCCTTCTCTTTAACATCTCGGGGGCTTGGGGCTCAATTTTCAACGATCCAGCAACGGATCCTTGCTATTGGCTTCATGGTCTCCGCATCTGTCCGGACGGAATTTGATTTCGATGAAACTCGAATTTACACGTAGATTGAAGCCCCAGATTTTTGACCCAACGAGGTAGGATTCTAGATTCTACTGCTGTATAAGGGTGATATATGTAATTATATGCTGTTTCACCATGTAAAAATCCATGAAAAATGTGTTTATGGTCGATAAAATGGGGTTTTTTCTTCAAAACCATTTTTTTTTCGTTGTTTCGGTTGGATCAGTTGGATGAAATCGGATTTTGAGAAACCCTTTCGAGGCTTTGAGGCTGTTTTGAATTTAGTTATACTCATGCATATCAAAATCAGTGTTTAGAGGCTTGATTTGGAGTTTATATCAGTTTTTCAAAAAAAAATTTGAGCTGTTCTTGGGTAGCAGAGCATTCAAGCGCCGAGCGGGCGCTTTGCGAGCGCTGCCCTCTGTTGGAGAGGTGCTCAAGCGCTTATCGAGCGCCTAGCGAGCGCCGAGGATCGCAGGGCCATTTTTGAGCCATTTTCTTTTGATTATATCTCCTTCATTCGGACTCGGAATTGGTTCATTTATGTGCTCAAATTAAAGCCCCGAAAGTCTTCTTTCCAATGACACCACTCCCACACTAAAATTCATTTTATAGAAAAAGTTATGATCAAAATAGTGAGGGCAAGTCAAACTTTCATAACTATTTTTCATTCGTTTTTTGCCAAATGTCATGTTTTATGTTTAAACCTTGTTTATTTGGGTAAAAAGCATGTTTTGAGCTTTTCTTGGTTTATTACATGATATGGCTTGTGGACGTTCATAGTTTTCAAACGGTGGTTTTGAAAACGAAGATGTGTGAAAATTTGGAAAAACGTGTTTTGGAGGTTTGGAGCTAACCTTTGGGGTTGAGTCTCAATTTCTAAAATGTTTTGATGAAAATATATTTTTACATATTTTGTTGATCTCCATGTTGATGGATGGTTCTATATATGCATGTTTAATGTATATTTGTGAAAAGGTTTTAGTAGTTGAGCTACAGTTCGATTTTTAGAAGATTATCTAGATGTACCAGGATGACGGGTATTTGGCACGAGTTGTCCTCAGTGAAAGTTCAAAAACGTGCGCAGAGTAGGTACCTCTGTTATCAGTTGGGGTAATTCCCGTAAAGAAGGTCGGTTGGGTGCTTTTATCCCTCGGGTTGTCGCCCATAAAGTCAGCATTTACGTCGTGGTGCTCCGTATAGAACTTGTCATTACCTAGCGAGTCTTGAACGGCTGGGGTCTAGGGTAATGGATAGGAGTCTATAGTTGTTACTTATGTCCCCTTGTGATGGAGTCGGTACATAGGATCTTATTCTTCTTCTTTTTTTTCACGATTGTACATTCTGTGAGAGAACAATATTTTTGGTTACTATTTTTCCTTAACTATGGTTGATTATTTGCATTTTTTGCAACACCTGATTTGAAGGATGAAAACATAGATTTTATGAAATAAAACCATTTTAAGACTCGTGGTGGTCTGGGGGAAAACTGTTTTGGTTTTGTGGTTGAGTACGCTCCTAGTCTATATGATTGCATATTTCCTGGTTTACAGTTTTATTGTCTGTTTCTATTAGACTTCGACTCATGGGTGAAATTTTTTATAAAACCATTTTCAGGTGATGATGATGTGGATGAGGAGTAGCTTTGGTGGTGCCCGCGGTGGCAGAAGACTTTTGTAATTTTCTCTTTTTGGTATGCCTGTTCCTGAAGGCAGGTTTTGTACGCCATAAGGTGATATACTGTGAGACCCTGACCTGTTTCATTTTGGGAAATGATCTAAGTGTTCACGGGAGTAAGAATTTAAGTTCGATCTTACTTTTTTAGTTCAGGTTTTCACCCAGCGATGACCGCTCGAGCGGTTGGTGTGCGCTCGAGCGGGGTGGTGCCAGAGAGTGGTTCTGTGTGGTGACCGCTTGAGCGGTGCTTGGGCACTCGAGCGGTGGGGTGAAAAAGTGGTATGTCGGCAGGGGTCCGCTCGAGCGGTGCTTGAGCGCTCGAGCGGTGGAGGTCTGGCGCGAGATTCGAGAAAAATGTGATTTTGACGCATGTTTGGGTTTAGAGATTTTGCGGGGTTAGTCCTAGGGGCTGCGGAAAGTTGAGGTACGAATTTCAAAAATTCAAAAAAAAAAGATATTTTGGAGGCCTATAAATATCTGGAGTTAGATATTTTCAAAAGATATTTTCAAAACTTAACTCCTAAGTTTCCTCCTTTTTCTCTCTACCTTCTCTCTAACTTCTCGGGGGCCCGGGGTTCGATTTTCGACGATCAGACTGCGGATTCTTGGTATCGACATCGAGGGCTACGCAACCATCTGGTCAAATTTTGATTCCGGTGAAGTTCATTTTTGCACGTGGATCGAGACGTCGAGCTTTTAGCTCAACGAGGTAGGATCTCAGATTCTACTGAAGTATAAGGGTACTACGTGCAATTATAAGTATTTTGACCGGTTAAAAGTGCATGGACAACCGATGTATGTTTCGTTAAATCAGGTTTTGGTTTAAAAAGGGCGTTTGTGTTGATTTTGATTGGACGAAATCGGATTTTGAAATGTTTCTTTCGAGGATCTGTGGTAGTTTCAGTTTTTTTTATATCCGAGGGTGATAAAAAGGTGTTTAGAGGCTTTAATTTTTGGTTGAGATGATGTTTAGTGAGTGTTTGAGGGTTTGGAGGCTTAGAACACCAAGAACACCAAGAACAGGAATTTTTCTGGGTTCTTCTTGGGTGTTAGCTCGCTCGAGCGCCCGATGTCCTCTCGAGCGGACTAGCTGCCCAGGGTCATTTTGTTTTGATGTTATCTCCCTCATTCGGACTCAGAATTGGGTCATTCTTATAACTAAATTGAAGCCCCAGAAGTCTTCTTTCCAATGGAACCTCTCTCACCTTAAAATTCGTTTTGTAGAAAAAGTTATGACCAAAAGAGTGGAGGTATGTCAACATTTTTCAAATCGTTTTTCATCCGTTTTGGGCCAAATGTTTGGGCAAGGTTATTTTTCATCCTTGTGAGCCCTTTTGATTAAGTTTCT
>JAULJZ010045385.1:0-14305 GCA_032270985.1 Heliamphora pulchella
GTAACTTGCAATCTGTGTAAGTTAGAACAATTCTATTCTTTGCAATTTGATTACGTTTGTATGTTGTTTGACTTTACCTTTCAGTGCAATATTATCAATGGTCCTCAGTTATGTCACATACAGTTATTGTTATACTCGTGTAGGTTGCTGCAGAACAATGCCATTGCTGGTCCTATTCCTGCTGCAATCGGGAAGTTGGAAAAGCTTCAGGCTCTTGATCTCTCCGGCAATAAGTTTAATGGTGAAATACCTGGTACTTTGGGAGACTTGAAGAACCTGAATTATTTGTAGGTTTCAGGAACTTTCTTCAACCTTGAGTTGCTATGGATTTTTTACAATTAATACATTGGGAGTATAACTGTTTCTTGGAACTAAACTAACCCCTTTTTGTTGATCTTTTGAGCAAGTCAGGCGACTAAACAACAATAGCTTTACTGGACCCATTCCTGAATCGTTGTCCAAAATTGAAGGCCTCACTCTTGTGTATGTCTTTGCCCCCTTAGTCACCTTACATTTCATTTTCATGTGCAGAATATTGATGGATGCCTTGAAATGTCGGTACCATTTTAAGTTGATAGAACCAAACCCTTTTTGTTTCTTCCATGGGAACACGTCTTTACCATCTTATGTTAATACTGCTCTCAGGGACCTTTCTTTCAACAATCTGAGCAGTCCTGTGCCAAAAATATTTGCAAGAACTTTCAAGTGAGCTGCACATCCTTGTTTTCATATTGCTCGATTCTTGTTCGTTGTTATTCTTAATTTATGAAGATCTCATCCTTCTGTTTTCTGGTTTCAGAATAGCTGGCAATCCTTTAATTTGTGGACCTAATTCAGATAACAACTGTTCGGCAGTCTATCCAGAGCCACTAGCCTTCCCACCAGATGGTGTAAGAGGTGTCTATGACATAGTTGTATTCAATTCTCTTTTAAGTTGCATCTCTTCTATTCCGTAGTTTCAGATCTGTGCTTTAGTTGATGGAGTATTTTCTTTGCTTAGCTGAAACAGAATCAAGGTCAAAAAAACATCGAGTGGCTGTTGCGTTTGGTGCAAGCTTTGGTGTTGCCTTTTTAATCATAATAGTTATCGGATCACTCATTTGGTGGAGATACAGGCATAACCAGCAAATTTTCTTTGATGTTAATGGTAAGTTGTTTGGTAATCTATAGTGTTTTCATATATGTGTCTTAAATGGCAACTGCAGAATCTCAAGCAATTTTCGTGATGAATTGACACATTTGTCCTACAATTTTGATGCATTCAATTGTCATAGTTCTTGTCAGATACACTGTATTTGTTAACCATCTGTTCGGGCCATTGAAGAAATTAATTTCCACAACTGTGCCAAGAAAATGTGAAGGATTTTAAGCTTGGCCCGTGAAAGTTTTATCTTGGTGGTCAATGAAGTCTCCGGCTGTCAGGCAATATTAAACTTGTTTCCATCTATGTTATTTCATTCAGTAGAAGAAAAAAGATTGGCGCAAATATTACTTCCGGCCTCTGATCTGAAACCATCTCTGCCGAATCCCAACCTATCTTAGAACCCATGTGAGGAGATTTTTTCGAGGATAAACGGGCAATAAGGAAATATTCGAGGGAGCAATGATTTAGACTTCAGATTCAGCTGGAGTTGCAGCTGTGAATTTTTGAGGCTGATGATTGCATTAATTGCCATATATGTCAAGATAAAACCAAAATAATTGGTAACATAGAAAAGAGATACATAGGCATGTTGTATTTATTTATTTTTGAAACCTGTGTAGTATTCCCTGCCTCCCCCCCCCCAATACGTTTATAAGTTTTTTTTTCTCCCTGACAAATGATGAATCAATCGAAGTCAACTGAAGTGGACCTTTCAACTTTGAAAGAAATCTATAGTATGGTCAAAGTTGATGAAAGGAAAAGATTTTTTAGTGTTTGGAAAGGAAAAACTTCCAGTGGCTCCCCTAATTATGTTAAAGAATTCTCCTATCAAGTGATGGGAAGCAGGCTATTCCCTAGAAATGTCTTAACCCAAAATTAGTTGCTACATGGGTTGAAAATTCTTCATGCGTGTTCCTAGGTCCTGGTGTCCATTGAAAGTTTTTACCACTTTCCCCATTCTTGCAGAACAGGAAGGTGTCAGAGTTGGTATGTCGCTACACCTTGTATACGCATATATGTAGGATTGCATGTGTATTTTTTGGCAAAGGAGAACTTTTATTGATACAGTTTTGATAGATTAACATGATGGTTGGCAGAAAAAATTGAAGACAAGAAACATGCAGCAAAAAGCAGACCACACGAGAGCATATATGACTATGAGAGCTACTGTAGGTACATCTGCCTTGCTTCACCAAGTACACACGAGAGCATATATGACTATGAGAGCTACTGTTGGTACATGCGCCTTGCTTTGCCAAGTAGTGTATACAAATCACCTCCATGTCAACTAGAAACTTGACAAAAAGAGCGCAAAAGAGCTTGTATGAGAGCAACTGTAGGTACATCCGCCTAGCTTCTCCAAGTGGTGTATACGAAGACCTCCATGTTAACTACCTTTTGATCATCCGCTTGGCATTTCTCTGCTCAACCGGGTGACCCTCCAAATTCCTTTACTTGTACCCTCTTGTAATTAGTGTCACTCTATGAGAGTCCACATTGTATGACTCGGGCTTGGTTGCAGAGTCTCCATTGAGCTGCCTCTCTAGTCATAGTGGTGTAGAAGCATCATTGGTTGTCACCTATATGACCTAGGCCGGAAGAAGGGCCTAGTAACCTATGTTGGAGGCTAAAGCTGAGGGGTTTTCAAGGTTTGTTGGCTTAACCCCCTTTGCAGAGCATATGATACAAGCTCACAGACTTGTCATTACCCGCTGCAGTGCTCATGACACAGCCATTGAACTAACGAGGTTAAGCCACCTATTCGACCTTAGACATGGGGCATCGTGCTCGTTTGGGCTGGCTCCATGGTTTGATTGCTTTATAAAAAGGTGTTCACGTACATTCGCAGGTCCTCCCCCGAACACTTTCTCCATTTGGCTGAACACCATCTCTCTCTCTCTCTCTCTTTCTCTCTCTCTGTCTCTCTGCATCTTTACTAGGGTTGCCTGACTCTCACCTCCTCCACCTCTAGTGATCTCCCTGCATCTTGGTGCCCTTCATCTTCATAGAGGCTATCTCAGCTCCCTCACTTATATCCACCTAAACTAGCCATCTGTTTCCTTCTTCAGAAGGTTGTCATCCGTATTCTGTTATTATACAATTGCTTGCTTTTTGCAAATGGAAAAGAAATGAAAGTGGAAGTGATTTAAAATGTTTGTACTAAAACTGAATATAATATTGATCATTGGAGGGGCTAGTTCTTTGCTAGATATCAGTTTTCCATTTGGCTGTTACATGGGTTCCTTTTAAAGATTATTTCTATTTTCTTTAACTGCAAATTGAGTTAATAGTTGGAATCAATCACGTAAATATACACGTTCATTGGTGGGTTATTTATCGAATTTCATGTAGCTTTGTTCATTTGATAACTTTGATTGTGGTATTTATTTAGTTGCTTCATAATTAATTCCAACCTTCTTCCATCTCTAATTCTTCTGAGCTGCGATTATTGCTTGGCAGATCAATATGATCCTGAGGTACGCTTGGGCCATTTGAAAAGGTATACCTTTAAGGAACTTCGGGCTGCAACTGATCACTTCAACTCAAAGAATATATTAGGGAGAGGTGGATTTGGAGTTGTCTACAAGGGTTCCTTAAATGATGGGACTGTGGTGGCTGTCAAAAGGTTGACGGACTATAATGCTGTTGGTGGTGAAATCCAGTTTCAGACAGAAGTAGAGATGATAAGTTTGGCAGTCCATCGGAATCTTCTGCGGCTTTGTGGTTTCTGTACGACTGAAAATGAACGGCTTCTTGTTTATCCATACATGCCTAATGGGAGTGTAGCTTTTAGATTAAGAGGTTAGCAATATTCATTCTTAACTTCTTGTAGTCAGTTTTGTACTCCTGTTGTATTCCTACCCCAATAATATTTTGCTTTAAGTAATAGCAATTCATGTCCTGAATGGAACCTGATCATTGAAGTGTGTTTACAAAGAATTCCAAGGAACTATGACTTCTAATGGCCACTTGGATGATTTCTAATACTAAATTTCTAATTCTTTCGTAAGATTGATCTGAAGTTCAACTTTTATAATGTCGGTTAAGTCAAGTGCCTTCTTGCAACCTGCATAATGTCAAAGATGCAAAAATGGCTGTTCAGATCTTTCCTCCATAAAACAGACAGAAACTTTATTTACTGAAATGACTTAACCGTCTTTATATTTTGGATGAGAAGGAATGAGGGAAGCATCCGTTCATCATGCGGCAAAAGAGAGAAATAGGATAAATATCTGTCTTCCTTGTTGGGGATTGCATTATAAATCTATTAACTGGTGGGAGAAAATGTCATCCTTTACAGATATTGTTTCTCTTTCTACACACAAAGCCCAAATCTATTTCCTCCTCCATTTGCTACCATGAGAGGACTAGTGCACCATTACTGGCGCTGTAACACGCCAGGATGACCTTCAGATCGATCTGGTGGATGACCTGCAGGTCGACTGGTGGTTGGGGAAGGTTGTCCCACATCAGCGCGATGGTGTGGTGATGAGCCTTGTATATATGAACGCGTGAGAATACGCATTAACTTCGTACCATTGGTTTACAGCCCGTGTTTCTTGCTTCAAGTTATGTTTAGCTATGTTGTGTCCAACTTGGTAGATTCTAGCAAGATGTTCTAATAAAATTCAATCAAAATGGCTTCTATTTTCCTTGGTGATAGGCTGACCCATTCAATACCTTCTTAGGTGATAAAACCTTCTATACTATATGCCGAGAAAAGTAAATTTATAATTTTTTTTTTAATTTTTTTTATCAGATCGCACTCATGGTAGACCAGTTTTAGACTGGTCCAGACGAAAGAGGATAGCTTTGGGTACAGCAAGGGGGCTACTATATTTGCACGAGCAGTGCGACCCCAAAATTATTCACCGAGATGTTAAAGCAGCCAACATCCTGTTGGATGAAGACTTTGAGGCCGTTGTTGGAGATTTCGGCTTGGCAAAGCTCTTGGATCACCACGATTCTCATGTGACAACCGCCGTGCGTGGCACCGTAGGCCATATTGCTCCCGAATATTTGTCAACTGGCCAATCATCAGAAAAAACTGATGTGTTTGGGTTTGGAATCTTGCTCCTTGAGCTAATTACAGGCCAAAAGGCTTTGGACTTTGGATGGGCAGCAAACCCGAAAGGTGTAATGCTTGATTGGGTATTTCTCCTCACTCCTTCCTCTCCCTCTCCTTCTCTTCCTAATTAAGGTATTTGTTTGGTGAGATGAATAAATGATCGGAATGATAAATATAAACTCGTTTATTATGTTATATGGACTCTTTTAAATGTATAAAGTATTGTATCGAACGCACAACACTCGGATAAGAGTATGGGATATGTGCTTGACATTTTTATTTAAACATTCACCTAGAAAGCATATTTAATAATTTGAGTTTATATAGAACTATGTATAAACTCTGATATTATGCATGAAATGCTCAACTAAATCTTATAAACATTATTTATCTTGTAAATGTAACAAATATATGTAAGTAATATGAATATTTTGCCGTGTTCCAAGGTCCTTGACATGAGAACTAAGTGAATGCAACACTTTCACACATACCCATGCCTAACACCTGTAATCGAGTCCGTGTAATAACATAGCTCGTTTACTCTGGCACGTGACATGACAAGCTTGGGAATGAAGTATGCTAATCTTAGCTCTTAAAACATTAGCTAATTTGTTTTTTGTCTTTTTTTTTTTAATTGGATGTCTCTCATTCTGAGGATAAATTCCTCAACTGCACAAAAATGCTTTTCACTACACTACTGTATGAATTCTGAAAATCCGCTTAGTTTTACCAGAACCTCTCTGAACACATTTTCTTTATTTTGGTTGTTCAATTCTTTCTGACTTTCTACTGTAACTTTTGTGCAGGTGAAAAAACTCCATCAGGAGGGAAAGCTGAACCTATTGGTGGAGAAAGATTTAAAGGGCAACTTTGACAGGATAGAGTTGGAAGAAATGGTTCAAGTAGCCCTTTTGTGTACTCAATTCAATCCTTCTCACCGCCCAAAAATGTCCGAGGTACTAAGGATGTTGGAAGGTGATGGCTTAGCCGAGAAATGGGAGGCCTCACAAAACGTTGAGACGCCAAGATACTTTCGATCTTTCGAAAATCCTCCTCAAAGGTATTCAGATTTCATGGAAGAATCTTCACTCGTTGTTGAAGCAATGGAACTCTCGGGTCCTCGGTGATGAAACCAAATTCTCTCTTTTTTTTTCTCCTTCCCTCCCTACACAATTTCTTTTCATGTCTTTTAGTTGTCCAGCTTTGAAGTGAAAAGGTCTTTGATTGGTGTTTATGGTTGTTGAGCGTGTTCATCTGTAAAAAAGGAAAAGAAGAAAAGAAATGTATAAGCATTGGTTCTTTGTTGAAATATCAGTTGAATTGATAGTGCATTTCTAAAATTTTTTGGAATCATGCTAGAACCTTTTATGTAATTATGAGTGCAATCTTTTTTTTGTCATAAGCCCATGGATTATTGATCTTTATTTTAGGCTCTCTCCTTACATCTCCCACTCTTTCTCTCTCCATTTTGCTAAGCAATATTTTTGTTTAAGTGTTTTTTTAAGAGAAATTTTAGTAAAGGTCTTTATATCAGTTGATCAAAGAGTTTTAGTTCCCAGGTTTTTTTTTTTTTTTTCACGTTTCTAGTCCCAATGATATTTTTTTGACCAAAATACCCTTAAATGTTTCCAAAATTTTTGATTTCATGAGCCATAAATTTCGAAATTTTTGCAGAATCCATTTGGAAATAGGATTAAATATCGACAAAGTTTTTGCAGAATTCGTTTATGCTCATATCAGTTCTTCTTCTTCATTCCTTCTCTTTTGGTAATGTTGTGATAAATGTATACAACTAAACCCTAGTCACCACAGCCATTGGCGGCACCCTAAACCCTAGCCCCAGCTACCACAGCCACCGCTGACACCAAAAGCTGTAGCCGCCGTCTTCCACAGCCACCGAACCTCTTCACAATCATTGTCGGAACCCTAGCCCTCCGAAAACCACCTAGAGCTCTTCCACAGCTACCGAAACCTCTTCTCAGACACTCGGGACCACCGAAAGCCTTTCCACAACCACCGCAACAACTCCTCGCCACTCGTCGACCACCACCAACACTCGCCGACCACCGCAACAACTTCTCCGCCACTCGTCGACCACCACCAACCCTCCGACAGCCAGTCTCCAGCACCAAAACTTGTCGCTGGTCTTCGCCGTGCACCATCGCCGGCGTGGTCTCAGCGGAGGAGGATCTTAGCGGAGGAGGAGGGGAAATTATTTGGGTTTCGTGTGGGAATTGTTTGGGTTGGGTTGCCTGTGGGAATTGTTTGGGTTGCGTGTGTGGGCTAACTGTTTGGGAAATGTATCAGTTGGATGTGGTTTATAAATGTATCAGTTGGGTCGTTTGGACTGAATATTTGGTTTGAAGTAATAAATTCATCAGCTATAAATTGTATCGGATGGTATTTGGTGAGTGTTCTTGTAAAATTTTTTGTCTTAATTATGATTTTTACAAGTAATAAATATATCTGTTGTAAATTGTATCAGTTGAATGTTTTGAGCCGAATGTTTGGCTTAAAGTGATAAATATATCAGTTGTAAATTATATCAGTTGGGTGTTCTTGCAAAAATCTCTGTCTCAGTAGTGGTTTTCACAAGTGATGAAATCTTAAAAGTATCACTTGAAAAGTTGTGGTATTCTCGCATCATATTCTGTTTTGATTTTTTTTAAGAGAGAGAGAGAGAGAGAGAGAGATATTCCCTTATTTTAAGGAATAAGTCAGTTTTAGAAAATCTTCGGGAATTAAATTTAAAAATTTCAAATCAGGAAAGATAATATTTTAAATAGGGGTATATTAGTTATAATAAAATAATTTCAAATCTGATAGGACCTAATCTATTAAAAAAAAGTATTGCGACTAATTCTCTTACAATATCCAAAAAAGGACTAATCCTTGAATTAGAAAAAATTATAATATTTGTGGGACAACACTAAACAAGTCACGTTTCATCAAATAAATCGTAAACTTATTAGATATCCAAATAAAAATTAATTGAACATATATATCAAATCTTTACCTATATGATCTGCGATCTTCCAATTATTATATGATCTCCAATATTGCAACAAGAAAATATATGTAAGAAATGGAGAAGTATGTGTACCTTAAATACTACAATCACTCGTGTATGTTAAGCAGATGTTGCTATAACTACAAAATTGTATCTATATTATTTATTACTTGTTTTATTATAAATTAGTCATATGTGAATGTGTTTTCTTTTTTCCCTTTGATTTATGACTAACTTTTTACTCTTAGAAATGTTCTATTTACAGTTGCTTTGTTAACAAATATTACTTGCTTAAGCTAAAATAGTCTCATTTCTTGTTTCTTTTGTTATATTGTCATAGATTGTTATTATTCTATATTAACCATTTAATTATTTCTCATATAAATATGAAGTTTATCTTTACTGCTTACATTTATTTTAATATTTAAGATTTTTTGAAAGAAGTAATGTCACATAAAAGATCAACTCTCCAAGATAGAGCTGACTTTTCTTCACTTAGTCATAGTAAGTAAAATTCATTTTGAATTCTCACATAAAACTTTCTTGTAGAACTATATAGAATAAAAGACGAAATAACACAAAATGCTCAATACTACATTATGATCAGAGGAACAACAGAGATACAAAAGGAACAAAAGAAGGCGAGAAGCATATGCAAGAAGAAAGCAACATTTATCTGGTAAGAAAAAAAAGTTATCGGTGATATAAATAAAGTAGCTTTCATTTCCCATTTATAAAAGTCTTTAGCATATTAAAATTTTATTAATGCATTATTCTTTTAACAACAATGATGCATAGAGTGCAAAAAGACAAAAATTATTCCTAACTTCAACGAAGAAGAAACAACTCGATCAGCAAATAATGAAGATTGGAAGCTAAGAACGTCCATTGGAATTCATCAATATTCCTCTTTTTCGTCGTTCTACATTTATGATGGTCCACATCCAGGTTAAATGTTCTATATTTCTTTCATATTTTATACTCACCTATAATTTCTTGTTCTCTTAAATACAGCGATAATTTGCTTGTAATTATGGCATAAGTATTTTCATATTTTTCTATCATTCACAATTTGCTATTGGAAAAGGAAAACTTCAAATCAGTCGTTTAAGCATTGAAATATTTAATATCCATACATGTTTATTTATTTAAAAATAGCATTGTTTGTTAATTTACTTGAAATATTTAATATCCATACATGTTTTTTAATTTTAGGTTCTACTTCTTCATCAACATCAAGACCAGTACTTAAAAACGTAATAAATCTCATCAACCTCGCTTTTCTCTTTTAGTTGGCTATTATTATTATTATTATTATTATTATTATTATTATTATTATTATTATATTTTTACTAAATAAAAAAGTTACCTTTCCACTAACTCTTAGGTGGTATTATTGCTATTTCAAAAAGCAATCGAAAGGTGCAATAATTACCAATTCCTACAGAAGCAATTGTCTTGCCAAATCAAAAGCCTTGTCAATATTGTTCTGCAACAAGATTTTACCTAAAACTTGATAGTTTTTGTTGTATGAATGGACAAATATATCTTTATGCTGCTGAAATTCCCCCTGAACTTGAGATGTTGTGCACATCAAATTCTACTGAAGCAAAGGAATTTTGAACCTACATTTGAACATATAATAGTGCATTTGCCTTCACATCCTTTGGCATTAAGTATGATAAGGAATTGTGTCGACGAAACAATGCTATTTACACTTTCAGAATACAAGGTCAAGTTTACCACTTCATTAATGAACTCGAAAGTACAAATGAGAAACTGTCTCATCTACAATTGTACTTTTACGACACTGATCATGAAATTCAAAACAGAATAAAGTGTTCTGAGAAGTTGAGAGCTTCCATTGTAGAAAAGTTGATCAAAATCTTAGAACAAAATCCACATTCAGCTTTCTTCAAAAACTTGGCAAACATAAATGATCTTGATACTCAGCAAATTGTGATTAAATGTAATGCTGGATTGGATTAAAGAGCCTACAATTGTCCAATTGTGTCACAAGTTGCAACGATTTAGACTGAGACTGATGGTCTAGTTGACGAAGCATAAAGAAATATAATGATTCGACATTTATTTGGACATAGTAAACGGGCTCATTACTATTTTGGATGCTATGATCCTTTGCAATATCCACTAATATTTCCACTAGATGAAATTGGTTGGCATTATGGAATTGAGCAAGTTAATCTGCAAAAAAAAAACAAAACACTTGTAAAGGGCAATCATTAGTGTTCGCCAGTCAAATTCAATCAGCAACTGAGTTGCTTGAAATAGAAAACACAAGTACTTAATAATACATTATTTTATATTTAATAACATGTATAGCCATAATGCCCATAACTAACACTGTAAATTTCTCTTTTAGTGTTCAGGAAAAAATCAAACAAAAAGACGATTGTTTCATGTTGTGAATACTATTGCTACAAGCTACAGATCCGACCTAATGAAAGAGCAATAATCCTTTGTTGTGGTCGTTTTTTTGCAACAATACGTTGTTGATATGCACGTCAAAATTGAAACATCAAGGTTGCAATTTCTTCAAAACAATCAAAGCCAAATCAGAGCAGACCTTTACCATGGGATCATTGATAGTGTCTTAGACGGGGAGATTAAAGGTTCAAAGATTGGTCGTAGGATTATACTCCCACCTTCATGAATTGGGGGCCCGAAAGATCTTCGTCGTCGCTACCTCGATGTAATGGCATTAGTTTAGAGATTTGGTAAGCCATACATTTTTCTCACAATGACATACAATCCTTCATGGCCAGAGATAAAAAAACAAATTGCTCCCAACTGAAGAAGTTCAAAATAGACCAGACTTAGTTGTGTGAGTATTTAGAGCAAAATCTGAACAACTAAAAAATGACATCATCAAGAAACAAATTTTTGGCAAAGTTGCTGCGTTTGTGTATTCTATAGAATTTCAAAAACGAGGTCTTCCACAAGTTCATTTCTTGCTAATATTAGAACAAGGTTACAAATTGTTCTCGCTCGACTCTTATGATTCAATTGTCTCCGCTGAACTTCTAGATAAAAAAGAAAAATTATCATATATTCTCAATTGTTGCAAAACATATGATACTTGGACCTTGTGGTAAACTAAATGAAACAAATGTTTGCATGAGACAAGGTCAATGTAAGAATCATTATCCGAAATCCTTCGAACAATTCACAACATCGTCCAAAAATTCATATCCCATCTATAAGCGTGAAAACGATGGACGAAAAATAAATGTTCGAGGTTATTTTCTTGACAATCGATGGGTTGTTCCATATAGCCCATATTTACTTGCAAGATTTGATTGTCACATAAATGTTGAAATTTGTTCGACAATTAAGGCTGTGAGATATTTGTACAAGTACATTTACAAAGGCCACGATAAAGTTTGGATTTTATATTGTCGAACAAAATAAAGTTAATGAAATAGATGAAATCCAACAATTTCAATCAGCTAGATGGATTTCACCTCCAGAAGCAATGTGGAGGATTTATGCATGTCCTTTGCACGACATATATCCATATGTCATTCATCTTCAAATTCATCTTGAAATCAACAATCTGTCACATTTCATGAGACAACAGATTTAAACTCTATATTGAAAAATAACTTCTTCTCGAAAACAATGTTGACAGAATTCTTCTTAATGAATCAAAATAATCAAAAAGCAAAAGTTGTAAATTTTCTTTATAGAGACTTCCCAGAAAGCTTTGTTTGGTCACAACGAGATAGGATGTGGACTGAGAGGAAAAAAAGAAAAGTCATTGGTAGAATAGTTACGGCACATCCTACTCAAGGTGAACGATATTATTTGTGTTTGCTCTTGAATAATGTGCGAGCTCCAACTTCATTTAATCATTTGAAAAGAGTTAATGGAGTTCAAGCAAAAACATTTCGTGAAGTAGCTCTTTTACATGGCCTTTTAGAATCTGATAATTCTTTGGAGGAATTATTGTATGAAGCTGCCTCATATCAAATGCCATATTCTTTGAGACGTTTATTTGCTACGATCTTTGTATATTGTTCTCCTAATAATCCAAAATATTTGTGGAAAAAATTCAAAGATTTCATGTCTGAAGATTATGCCCAAGACACAAATCTTCAAAATGAACAAATCACGACCAAGGTATTGCAAAGCATTAATGGAATACTTCAATCAATGGGAAAAGACATTAAAGATTATAATCTCTCCTCTAATCATTCTATGTTTTGTAAGGATGGTTTTAATTTCAAAGAAATTGAAGACGAAATGAACATTATTGTTTCTGAAAATGACCTTCAATGTATTTCAATGTTATCTGTGGAACAAAAAGATGCATTTGAAGAAATAACTGATAGAGTTTTCAGAAAAAGGTTATTTTTTCATTGATGGTCCTGGCGGAACTGGTAAGACTTTTTATATAAAGCATTACTAGCTGCAGTTTGATCGAAACATTATATTGCTTTAGCAATTGCTTCTTCTTGTGTTGCTGCATCAATCTTACTAGGTGGTCGCACAACACACTCACATTTCTAAATACCTATTGATATACATACTTACAAATCTTGTAATGTAGGTAAACAAAGTGTACTGGCAAAACTTTTAAGGATGTGCAAACTCATAATTTGGAATGAAGAATCTATGGCAAAAAGACAAAACATTGAAGCATTAAATGATATGCTAAATGATGTTAATGATTCCCAATTACTTTGTGGTGGCAATGTAGTTGTTTTTTGCGGTGATTTTCGACAAATCCCACCTGTAATCACCAAAGGTACAAAATATGATTCCATTAATGCCAGTTTGGTGAACTCTTCATTATGGAGCTCACTAGAAAAAACCAGATTGACAAAGAATTTTTGAGCAAGAAAAGATCCTTCTTTTAGTAAATTCCTTCATAGAGTTGGAAATGGAACTGAAAAAATGGATCATTTTCACAAGATTCAATTACCAACTAGCATGATCATCTTGCACTCAACTGAAATGACTGAAGAATCATGCCTTAAGAAGTTGATTGACAATATCTTTCCTGATCTCAAGAAATACTTCATAGATCCAATTTCAACGATCAATTCAATAATCTTGAGCACCAAAAATGATTATGTCCATCAAATAAACAGTCATTTAATTGAAAAGTTTCTAGGAAAAGCTAGAGAATACAAAAGCATTGATAAAACAATTGATCCTCTTGATTAAGGACAATATGAAGACTTTCTCAATTCTATTGACCTAAATGGTCTTCCGCCACATTCCTTGTTACTGAAAAAAAACTGCCCAATTATTCTTTTACAGAACATAGATCCATCAAATGGCCTTTGTAATGGAACTAGATTGATTTGTCGAAATTTTGATAAGCACGTTATATGTGCTGAAATAGCAGTAGGAGCCCACAAAGGTAATATAGTATTTTTTATACGAATACCGCTGCAGCCTTCGGATGACCATAAGTTCCCTATTCATTTTATAAGAACACAATTCCCAATAAGGTTATGTTTTGCTATGACAATAAATAAAGCACAGGGTCAAACTCTATAGTCAGTTGATATATATCTTCGTGAACCTGTTTTTTCCCATGGACAATTGTATGTAGCTTTATCACGTGCTACAAGCACTATTAATGTAAAAGTCCTGACTGAACAAACAAAAATAGGTGATACAACTTCAACTCGCACCAAAAATGTTGTTTATAAGGAGCTGTTGATGCTCGCAAATTGTAAGTGATGTTAATCTAATGCTACGGCAATCTCATTATGATTTATCTTTTGAGTTTTTGTAAGTAATAAATATGTATTAATGTATATTTTAAACTTACTTTATGATATTAGTTTATTATGTATTTTATCTTTCAGAGTAATGTTAATGAATATTTTTATATAATGCATGATGGATGATGCTATTATACCGATAAAAGACATCACTAACAACACCAAGAATTAGACTGCAAAAGTAAAAGTTCTTGAGAAATAGTCTCCGTGCAAAGCTCAATCAAGTCCAGTAAAGTACCAGAGACTCATTTTGGGAGACGCTCAGGTTTGTAAACTAACTTAATAAAAATCGTGTTATCAGTATATATTCATGCATTTTG